>BQNB010078106.1:2216-4716 GCA_026074375.1 Tanacetum coccineum
TTTGAAATATTAAGCTCTTTATCTTATTTAATAAGCTATAAAGTAGTAAAAGTGACTTATATTAACTTATTTTGATAATTCATAAGCTGCAAAATAGATTTCAAACGTAAAAACATGTAATTATGGATTTTGGACTAAAACCATAACGCTTTTCATATGTAGGGGCATATATTGTTACTTTTCCAAACCTAATACTATAAGGACTATTTTTGTAAATATAATAAAGTTATATCACTCGGACTTGTTTTGCCAATTCTCAAAAATAGGGGTTGATTTTATAAAAAGTTATATAAAAAGGACTACTTTTGTGAATATTTATATACCAAGGGTATAAAGTGTAAATTTCTAAAATTATAAACTAGAGGGGCTGAAAATATAATTTTCCCAAACTTATAACTATAAGGGTTGTTTTTGCCAACTTTCAAAGTTAAGGGTATAAACTGTCATTTTCATATTCTCCAGGGTCTAAAATGCAAAAGTTTATAAAATTATTTTGATAAATTATTATCAAAACCCAATTCGAAAATCATTCCAATATTGATCCAAAAACTCTATAAAAATAAGATTATATTTTTAACAAAACTAAACTATCATCCACTAGCTTTTGAAGAAGCTTCTACAGTATAATACAGACAAATATATAAAGCATCACGTTACTAGGAAATTTCATGTGAGGGGTTTCATTAGGGTATATGTTTTGACGAGTTGCTGGATTTACAATTTAAAGTGTCCTAGCTCCTCAAACGTTTACTACATGACCTTTGGATTATGATAGCCCGAACAGTGATACGATGTTTTCATAAGTTAACAAACCAAAATCATTTATGTTAAACTTTATGAAATAAAGTTTGTAATATCAACAATCAAACTAAGACTTGACATATTACCCCAGTTTGTGTGACAAAGATGTTTACTCCCATTTGAATTAAATTTCAAATCAATCAACTACCTTGATAAGGTGAGTTCATAGCCTCACCTTTACATGTTTTCTAAATCCTGTGGGAAGATACATGCTATAAACCATGAATACAAGTGATTTCCAAGTGTATGATATCCTCATATGTTATTGCCTGAGTTTGTCTTCACTGCCAATATTTCTTAATCATGAACCATTAGTCACTTGCGAGTGAACATGAATATTGTGGATAGATCTATTGGGGGTGACGACTCCCGTTGGTGTACCCGTACATGGGGTAACCAAACGCACTATATTTGAGAACAAAGGATAACTTTGGCAAGTTACCTTTCCTTAAGGACAATTGTTGCTTCAAGTCGTTAAATTAACTTCAGATGTTAATGTTTGGTTGCATGAGCTTAGGGCAATAATACTGTTTTACATGATAATTGTATTCGTTGCAATTATTACCACTTATGATGACTTGTATTCAACTATTACATTGTAAACCTGGAATTTCACTCAACCGTTATGTTTACCATTTTAGAATGTTTATCTCTGGTAATTGAGCAATCTTTGGCACGGAGTGGCATTAGACTTGAGGACGTCCAAACTTGTTAATATTCAAACTTTATGTTTTCAATGTACTTTGGGACCTCTTTTGTAAAATCTCTGATATATTATTGAATGATAACTAAATTTTCCAAAACGTCTCTTTTGTGTCATTTTCTATTATTGTAACTATGATTCATGAAGTAATATCCCAGATTAGCTTCCGTTGCTATATGTTAAATATAGGGGTGTTACGGTCAATTCTGCGACTCAGATCTTGAAGTAGCTTTCAGGAAACACACGTGCTTTGTTCGTAATCTGGAAGGTGTTGATTTATTCTCAGGATCTCGGGAAACCAACCTTTATACATTGTCAATGGGAGATATGATTGCGTCTTCTCCAATTTGTCTTTTGTCTAAAGCCTCAAAAAACAAATCGTGGTTATGGCACAGACAATTGTCACATTTGAACTTTGGTGCTATTAGTCATTTGGCTAGACATGGTCTTGTACGAGGTCTTCCCAAATTAAAATTTGAAAAAAGATCATCTGTGTTCAGCATGTGCCACAGGAAAAAGCAAGAAACAATCACATAAACCTAAATCTGAAGACACCAATCAAGAAAAAATATATCGTTTGCACATGGATCTTTGTGGGCTTATGCGTTTTGCAAGTATAAACAGGAAAAAGTACATCCTCATCATTTGGATGATTACTCTCGGTTCGCATAGGTGAAGTTTTTAGCATCAAAGGATGAAGCTCCTAATTTATAATCAAGTTTCTGAAAATGATTTAAGTTAGATTGAATGCAACTGTCAGGAACATTCGTACAGATAATGAAACTGAGTTTGTTAATCAAACCCTACGAGAAAATTATGAACAAGTTGGCATCTCTCATGAAATATCGGTTGTGCGAGCTCCACAACAAAATAGTGTTGTTAAAAGTAGAAATTGTATGCTTGTTGAAGCCGCTTATACAATGTTAATCTTCGCACAAGCTCCTTTATTTCTATGGGCCGAGGCAATTGCTACCGCATGTTACACCCAAAACCGAT
>BQNB010078106.1:9716-30645 GCA_026074375.1 Tanacetum coccineum
CATGGCTTTTGTGTCCTCTTCAAATAATAACACTAGCAGCACTAATGAAGCAGTTAATACTGCTCATGGAGTTTCTACTGCTAGCACTCAAGTTAATGCTGCTAACTTTACAATGCTTGATAAATTGAGTGATGTTGTTATTTGTGCTTCTTTGCTACGTCAACCAAAATAGTCAAACTTGTACATGAGGGACTGCAAAAATTCATCCAGTGACATGGAAGAGATGGATTTAAGATGGCAAATAGCCATGTTGACTATGAGGGCTAGAAAGGTTTTTGAAGAATACAAGAGGAGCTTACTGTTAATGGTAATGAGACTATTGGTTTTGATAAGTCCAAAGTGGAGTGCTACAACTGCCACAAGAGGGGACATTTTGCTAGGGAGTGCAGAGCTCCAAGAAATCAAGACAACAAGAACAAGGAAAGCTCAAGAAGGAGTGTGCTTGTGGAAACATCTACTTCCATAACTTTGGTGTCATGTGATGGTCTTGGTGGATATGACTGGAGTGATCAGGCAGAGGAACGGCCTAATTATGCACTCGTGGCTTTCTCATTTTCAAGTCCTGACTCAGAGGTATCTAATGATTCTATTTGTTCAAAATCTTGTTTGGAAACTGTTGAACTTCTTAAATCTTAAAATGATCAACTATTAAAAGATTTAAAGAAATCTGAGTTAATGGTTCTAGGTTATAAGACAGGTTTAGAGTCAGTGGAAGAAAAACTTGAAGTTTATAAAGCAAATGAGTCTATTTATTTACAAGATATTAAGGGCTTAAAATTTAGAATTCATATAGGAGAAATAACTATAGGAAAGCTTAGGAAGAAGCTTGAAATACTTCAAAAATAAAAAGATGGCATTCAACTTAATGTAGATAAATTTGAACATGCATCTAAAAGTTTAAACAAGCTCATAGAGTGTCAGATAGTTGACAATTGCAAGAAAGGTTTAGGCTATGAAAATTATAATGCAGTTCCACCTCCCTACACAGGAAATTTCATGCCTCCAACACCTAACTTATCTTTTACTGGTTTAGATGAGTTTGTTAATAAGCATGTAGTTGAGAACAGTAAAGCTATGTCTAGTAAAAAAGAGCCTAAGGTAGTTAGGAAGAATGATGATGCCCCATATATGGGTGTCAGATGATGAGGAAGAGGATGTGTCTCAGCCAAAAACTAAAAAGAAAATAGTTAGGCCTAGTATTGTTAAGAAAGAGTTTGTCAAATCTAAACAACAACAAAAAACTGCAAGGAAATCTGTTAAACAAGTTGAGCAATTTAGGCAAAACACTCATAGTCTAAGCGTCAATCAAAGAAATTGGAACAATATGATGTCTCAAAAACTAGGAAGCAATTTTGAGATGTTTAATAAGGCTTGTTATGTGTGTGGAAGCTTTTATCATTTGCAGATTGATTGCAATTACCATCAAAATCAAAGGGTGAATCATCAAAACTTTGCTAAAAAGACTTACCCCTATGCTAAAAAGAACTTGGTTCCAAGAACAGTACTAATGAAGTCTGGTTTAGTATCAGTTAATACTGCTAGACAAGTTAATGTTGCTCACTCAAAAACAACAGTGAATACTGCTAGACCAATGTCATATCTTTCTAAAACAACACATTTAACTGTTAAGAGGCCCATTTATAAGAACACGACATTTAAAAACAGTAATATTAATCAAAGGTTTAATACTGTTAGGGATAAACATTTTAATACTGCTAAGCCAAAAGCAGTAGTTAATGTTGTTAAGGGAAATAATCTTAATGCTGTTAAGGCCTCGGCTTGTTGGGTTTGGAAACTAAAGCATAAATTTTAGACCATGTTTCTAAATACAACAGTGCATCAATCATTCTAAAAAAAGTTTAATTATGTTAATGCACAAGGCAGATCCAAGTCAATGATGGCTTGGGTCCCCAAAAGAAACTGATTTTCCTATTTAATGTGCAAGGAAATCCACAAATGGATTTACAGGATAAAGAAGTGATTAATAGTGGATGCTCAAGGCACATGACAGTGAACATGTCCTATCTTACATACTATGAAGAGATAGATGGAGGATATGTTGCTTTTGGAGGAAACCCCAAAGGAGGGAAAATCACAGGAAAATGTACCATTAAAACTGGTAATCTAGATTTTAAATATGTGTATTTTGTGAGAGAGTTAAAGTTTAATCTCTTTATTGTCTCACAAATGTGTGATAAAAAGAATAGTGTTCTTTTTAATGACACTGAATGTATTGTTTTATCTCCAAACTTTAAGTTAATTAATGAAAGTCAAGTTTTACTTAGAGTTCCTAGAAAGAACAATATGTATATTGTTGATTTAAAGAACATAGTTCCTAAAGGAGGTTTAACTTGCCTTTTTGCAAAAGCCACATCTAATGAATCTAAACTTTGGCATAGAAGGCTAGGTCACTTAAATTTTAAAACTATGAATAAATTAGTAATGGGAAATCTTGTAAGAGGTTTACCTTCCAAACTTTTTGAAAATGATTAAACCTGTGTTGCTTGTCAAAAGTGAAAGCAGCACAGAGCCTCTTGTAAGTCTAAAATAGAGAACTCAATTAGTCTTCCTTTACATTTGTTACATATGGACTTATTTGGTCCAACATTTGTAAAAAACCTTATGAAGAAAATATATTGCCTAGTTGTCACAGATAATTATAATAGGTTTACATGGTTTCAAAGCCTCCTCGGCAGCGGCGCCAAAATTTGACTCGCGCAAACTCACCCCTTAAAACCTATCTATATATGATATAAATACACCAAGGGACGAAATCACGCGAGATCAAGAAAACCGGAAGCAGTATAGAGTGTTCCCGGGTCGTTATGTCCCAACGAGGCTAGAATGGAAAATCGAGAGACGATTGATGATTTGTGTTTGAATGTCACAGGGAATGATTGGGCACTAAAACTGATAATAATAAGCAAAAGCACATAAAAATAGCAAAGAGAATAAGCTGGAACAAGAATAATAACTAGGAATGACAAAAACACTTTAAAACTCTAAACTAAGGCACAAATAAGCTCAAACAAACTTAAGAAAAATCAAATGAGTTATCCTAACTCTAAATAAGCAAATACAAAAAGCTATTAAGCTAAATTAAACAAGATAAACACAACAGTACTAACAACAGTACTACCAGTTTTAACTACCAGTACTAACTTGGAGTTAGTACTGCTAGGCTAAAGTTAGTACTGCTAAGCTAACAAGACTCAAAGAATTAATAAATAAGCAAACAAGCTAAAACAGAAGTTCACCTAACCTTAATAAGCAACTAGAATAAACTAAAATGATAAATAAGCTAGAAAACTAAAACTGATAAACTGTTGAGAATACTTTAAAAAGGAAAATAAACTTAAATAAGCAAACAGTAAAGGAAAATGATTTAATCTACTCTAAAAAGCTGAAACAATCTTTAAATAAGCAGAAATAATAAGCTGATAAGGTAGAATGAACTACCAGTACTAACAGTTCTAACTAACAGTATTAACTGTAGTTAGTACTGCTAGTGCTGAGTTAGTACTGCTACCTTTGAAATCCAAGAAAATGAACTAGCAGTATTAACTTATAACTAACAGTTTTAACAAGTAAACTAACAGTACTAAGTAAGAAAGTAATACAAACACTTTTCAACTAGCAAATAAGCAAAATAAGCACTTAAAACAGTTCTGCAGAAAATAAGAAAAACAAGAAAAAGAGAAACTTACAACACCCTTGCTCAAAACAGGGTCAAACAGAGAATCTACAAGCTCTAGCTTGTATAAAACAAGCTAGTGAGAGTCCATAAGCCCATCCAGAACTGGCTTATCATCCATAACATAAGCTGTGGTATATTTGAGAGTGATATTTGTGGTTTTCTCTTAACTACTTAACTTTTTATTTTTACTTACTCAATGAAAACAGCTTATAAGTAAGCTGTGGTGAGAGCTTTTTGAACACAAAACAATATGAGTAAGAAACTTAACACTGGTATTGTAAATTGACTCAAAAACTTCAAACTTGCATTAATCTTGAAAGTGTTACAAAGCTGAAAGTAAAAAGCTGTAAATGACTTTGAAATTTAAACTTAAGATTAAAAATTAATTAGTTGCTAAGAAAACTAAAAACTAGATAAAAACTAGATGCCTCAAAGGCTTACAAAAGGCTCTTATATATAGCCGAAGTCTTCAACTTGCAGCTTGTGCTTCTTTGTAGAGATAAAAACAAGTGTGCTTGTTGTGTGAGGAGAGTCTAAAACAAATCCCAGCCTTCAATTCCTTTTGTGCTTCTTTTGAAACAATCTTAGCCATCGAAAATGTTTTTGGGAATGGTGAGGGATTGCCAACATGGACTTTATACAGCTGGGGGGGGGGGATGACATGAATTATGGCTAAGAAGAAGTGATTTGCAGGGAAGAATTATGGGACGACAATACCCGTTGTAACTGGGTTTTTTCTGGGGCGTTAAGAAGACTTTAATGGGGAGTAGGCAGTTTGTCCCCTGCAAGATGTATACTTTAAATGTAATCTCTACCAATCTTGCAACTTTGGTCCCACCATTCTATAACTTAGAATACAACTTTAGACGTGGCATTTTAAGCCCCTCAAGTTGTATAACTTTCATTTTGGATGACTTTTGACTTTTGCCCTTTCCACCCGTGCCTTGGATTTGTTTGTCTTTGGCTTTCTTTTTGTTCTTTTCTTGAATATCCGTTCCTGCACAATACAAATGCAAACATACAAATACAATGTATTTTTGGTATGTTTTTAGTCATTTAGGATTGCTTAATATGAAAAATGGTATGTGTAATTAAACACATATCAGTTGCAAGATTTGATCGTGTATTTAGGTCTAGATCGCCCGAATTAGTTGTTTAATTCACTGCAGAAAATTAGGCAGTTTTGTAACGGTCATAACTCAATCATAAATTAGCAAATAAACAATTTACAACATACTGGAGATAACCTCAGAGAGTCTACTTTCCAGCAAAGTTGGTCTCGTGAGTTTTTATGGTCGGGAAGTGGGTCAAAAGGTCTTTACAAAATCAGTATGTAAAACTGTGACGAATTTCAGTTTTGATTTTGATTTTTCTAAAAATACTTAGACATCTAGTTAGAGGATCTAAATCATGTGGAAGTTAGTTTATATATTGTGTGTGACCCCTGAATTTTTGCTAAGTAGGTTATGAAGTTTAAGTGGGTTATCTAACGTCATACTTTTAGGAGGACAGATTCTGGGCGAATTCTGGGCACTTTAGATTAATGAATTTCTAAAGGGTATTTGTAAAAGGGTAATGGCTTTGTGAGAGCTAAGAGAGGTTTATAATACATATAAGTAGTATGGTGAGTTTTGGTTTGAATTATTGAGGTGTTTAAGTGGTACGTTTAGGACGCATAAGTGAGTATAAAATTCTGCTCAAAACCAGAAAATTTAAAGTGTAGTATTGAAGTGTAAATGGCATTTGTAAGAGTTAGAAAAGGGTTAAATCAAGTATAGAACTATGGTATATAGCTTAGATATCCATCATAGTTGAGGTTACATCATATTGGGTTGAATGCCTAATTGATGGTAGCTTATTGTGTGCTTAATTGTTTAGATTATCCGTGAAGTGTTTGTGAAGCTTTTGTTGGATTCTTTTGGGAAGCTAAGCATCAGGTGAGTTTCATAGTCCCACTTTTTAATGTTTTTACATTTGGGATGGAAATGATGCAAAGAGGTTTTGAAATGTTTTAGTTACTGTGATAATGTGATTTAAATGATGCATGGGCTATACGTGACTATTGTATGTTATGTGCTACTTGCTTTTATGGTATGAATTGTTGTGCTTGAGCGTGATCGTCTCATGACATTTATGGATTTGTTTGGTAGTAAGCGTGATCATCTTATTACTGTGAGTTGTTAATAGTGAGCGTGATCGTCTTATTATTGTGAATGGATTTTTGTGCTTGAGTGTGATCGTCTCAATGCGTTGATGGATTATTGTGGATCGGGTAACACGTTCCGTTCCAATGTTTGTAATGATTGAGCGTGAGCGTCTCAATATGGATTGATGTGATTGCATGTTAGCTTGTATGATAGTACGTTGTATGTCCTGCTATGTTATGTTTTATTTATCACGGTAATTGGATTTAAAAGATTGATTTGTGTGTCTTAAACCTATGACTCTTACCAACCATTGTGTTGACGTTTTAAGCATCGTTTTTAGGTGTGAAGTCATGAGGATTCTTAAGATAGTGAGAAGTGGCTAGAAAGAGACCTTAAGATGGTCTTGAAGTTTATATGTGAATGTTTAGCATTGTATGGATATATGTTGCATGTCTCTTATTGACGAGAACTTCCTTTTCATCAATAAAGACGCCTTTTATGGTTTGCTTACTTATGGGTATTGTTATGACACTTTGTGTCTACTTTACTTTATTGTATGCATTTTAGTATTCTCTATATAGACGCCATTATGTTGTGATGATATCCATTCTCGTTATGCCTCGCGTTTCCGCCTTGGCGGGGTGTGACATATCTGCCCTGTGTCTTTTTCAATTTATATCTTGCACATTTTATTTTTATACACATTTAGTCTAGTTTGCCTTATTTGCTTAATTTAGTGCTTATTTGTTCAGCATTTTTCAAAGTTATTATTTTTCTTGCATTCCTTACTATTCAAACTACTTTTCTGTATTTTTTCGTAATTTTTATAATTAGTTTACTATTTTTAATCATTTAATTTCATTAAAACTGCTTTTAAATCATAATAAATAAAATAAAAGTAAAAAAAATAAAATTCTTTTTTTTAAACTTTCTTTTATCAAATAGGACCTAGGAAAAATAAAATTGCTTCCGTAGGGTTAAATTTTGCAAAATTTTGTTTTTTAAAGAACTGGATTTAATCCCGTTCTCATTTTTCGTGTTTTTAAGCTCAAATCACTTCCGTTTTTGGTCTAGTTTTCTTTATTCTTTCTTTTTAGTCACTTAGGGTTTATTAAAAGTTAAAAAATCAATTTAGGATTAAAATTCAATAAATTAGGTTTTTAAGTCGCGTTTTTACGTTCCCGTTTTAGGTTTTAACTTAAATTGTTTTCGTTTTAGGGTTTCTTTTACTCGTTTTTGCAATTTTAATTGTAGAAATAGATAACCAATTCAAATATTTGATCATTCAAGCATAAATTCCAAACCGATTCTCGATTTTCAAATTCATGCCTCGTCGGGATGAACGACCCGGGTCCGGTTTTAAACTTTGTGGATAACGAAATGAGAGACCGATACTTCTGGTGATACTCTACTACTATTATTGATATTATCCTATTTATTATATATTTATATATTTATTATATATTTATATGTATTAAAAGGACTTTGTCACAAGCTTTCAAGATGAAGAAAGGTATGAGTATGTTGGTCCGAAAGTTACAAGATCACAAGAAGGCAAAGTATTACAAGATAATGAAAAGAGATGATGTATGGCTGATGATCTCAAGATGCTCAAGATCACATACAAGTCAAGCCAAAGGAACAAGCTCAAGCCTAAAGACAAGAGATCACTACATCAAATTCACAAGATAAGGATTAAATGATCAAGACTACGAGCTAGATTAAATACATGCGCATAATGCTAAGCTTAATTTTTTGTAAAAAGGAGTGACCTCCTTTAGAGGGAGATTGTTAGGATTACAAAAAAGTCTCGGTCACCCCTAAAATGTTTTTAGTAGCTTGTAGTTAAGTGTTTAGTTAAACATTGTGTATAAGTATGCTAATCGGGCCATGCCCATGGCACTAAAGGCCTATGGCCGGTCAATGTAAGACTATAAAAGCCCTTTCCATCTCATGGAGAGGGTGTTGGTTCATTCTCTAATAACACATTTCTTTCTCTCTCTAGTTTGTTCCAACCACTCTCTTTCTAGATTTCTTTCTTTCTTTCTTAGATTGGTGTGTGAGTTAATATTCTACAAGTTACAGTTTACATATTTTTTCATCATCAAAAGGGGGAGATTGATAGTGCAAATATTACGATATTTAATCTATACATTCTCTTTGTGTTTTGGTGATGACAAACATATAACTTGTAACACGTAACGTAAAGTGCGCAAGTTACTCGTAATCACAAATCATCAATGCATTCATACGTCAACATCTCTCGATGTCTCAAGTCTGCTTCAACAACAAATATGAGTTTGCACCCGACGTAAATCAATAAAGGTATGAACAAACAATCTTTAAACTTGTTGTATGATCAAAGAAATAATTTTTGTCCTAAACTTTATATTTTTATAAATGTAACAAAACCTTTTTACAAAACTAAATTAGACAGAATATTTTTGTAACTAAAAGAAATGTTTTATTCAAATATATATTTGAAATCAAATTCCTCCCCCCCCCCCCCAAAATCAGAAAAATATGCACTAGAAAATATTTTTCCACGAAAGGACAAACACTAGAGCTTTCTACAGGTGGTGGTCCCCTTATCGATATGGGCGGCCACCTTATCGATTAGGGGTCCTCCTTTGGTAGATCAGGAGGCCGCACAAAAAAAAATTCCCTTTAAATAGTGGACTAATCCCACATTGTTTTTCACCTCTTTACACATATTTTTCTCAGATCTAAATCCTTCTTCTAAACTCTTTTCATTGATCACTTTACTTGTTTTAAGTTTGTTTAAATATGATCCAATCTTTCTTTTCTCAAGTAAAAGAGAAGAATACTCGTAATCGTCAAGATACGAAGTATTGTAGATTAGTTTGTGCATACATAACGTCGTTACGATCTAGTTGTAATTTGTACATCAACCAAATATCTTATATTCTTGTGTAATAGTTAGATCGGGAAGATCATGTAAGTATTTGGGTGAGAAAATATTATGTGAGCGGTTAGTATTTTAGGCCTTGAAATACAAGTGTGAGTGGCAGATCGGTTTTAGCTAAGATTAGAACTCGACATTTAGCTTAGTGTCAGAAATTTGTGTAAGCTACGTATATACGGTTTTCTCCGCCTAAAGGGAGTTTCTTGACTAGTGAAGTAAATCTTGAGTTGGGTACTCAGGGAGTGGAGTAGGGCAAAAAGGAGCTTCATGACCGAACTACTATAAATCACCGTGTCCGATTTGCACTTTCTTTTACCTTTCGCTTTACATCTTTATTTACCTTATCTCCGTACATTTATATTTGCATTATATCTATATGTGTGTGGATTGTTGCTTATATTGTTTGGATGATGATTGTGTCATGGATAGAAGTTAATATTGTGATTGTGTTTATATTGCTATGACATGCTCTAGTGGATATAGATGTATTATTCACACTTCTCATATTGCGTCTAACTTGATCGATAATTTGATACAAAACAATTTTAGTTTTTAAATGGAAACGTATTAACCCCCTCCCCCCTCTACGGTTTCCACATTTTTTTACTTTGTTAAAATGTTATTAGTAGTCTTTCAAAACGAATTTGGATTATGAGATTAATCCATCCATTGTGGATACCATTTGTTGGTCCAAAAATTTGAGTAAAACATGAACATGTTAACAAGATAAGAACAAGGTTTAGTTAATAACCATTTGAAAAATAATAACACAATTTATACTTTTTAACGTTTACAAATCTTACTATAAATGAATCAAAGATTTACAAGAGATAGTTGCGAAACACTATCCCAGTTGAGTGACAAATAAAACACACATAATATGAAAACACAAGCATGCTAGCTTAACTTTATGTGTTATTAGGAGAGGGGGGTCTTATCAATTATAATACATTTGTATCATTTTTTGTTTTTTAAATTACTATTTATTTTTTACAAACTTTTGTTATATAGAAGAAATAAGAAAATATAAAAGTAACATGCGATGGTTGTCGAGAACATCAAACTGTACACCCTTAAATGAGTTAAACATTAGAAATGAGATATTTTATTTTCTAACAATCTGAAACTTAAACTAAGAGAGTTCATGATCTTTTTGTCTACAATTTAACCATGTAGATGTGTTAAAAAGGGTAGTGATTGAAGGTGTAGAAGAGGCAAGCAAGATGCCTCATAATTGTCGCTTATTAATCACTTGACATGCATGCTTCTTGCTTTTGAATATTTTTTTCACCCAAAAAAGCTGCCTCATCCGCCGTATGCCTCCAATGATAATATTATAAAGTGAATATATAATTACAAAATCACTTTATAACTTGAAAATAGTTTTTTTATGCATTAAAATGTTTAAAGAATGACATGTTTCAATAGCTATGAGCCCTTGAATATTTATATTTATAATGGTATTACCTAAGGTATCAATAGCATGTTTTCCAGTTAAATTGTATTCGAATGATTTATATATAAAGGTGAAATTAATTACTTTTGTTAAAGTTGTTCCTAACACATATATGATTAAGGTACATTTTTTCTCTCAAAAGATACTCATATTCGTAATCAAACAAGATGGTTTTTATAAACTTTAAAATGGAATCACTCATTTAGTTTTTTCCTTCTTTTTTTTAACAAGAAAAGTTCATTAAAAACCATATTAAGATACATATATAGGGTGAAATCCCAATCTCACATCGGTAGAATAAGTAAACTGATTATGGGTTTCACACTTATAAATACCACTCTCATTGTAATTGTAAATTTGGATCTGTGTGTGTGTGTTTTGTACCCTATGCAGTTTAGCACGGGTCATGCAGTTTGGCACGAGCTTGAGCAGTTTAGCTCAGAGCCTAATTATATCTCTCTGATTTGATCTCGTGGACTGCCACGACTATCCTAGTTGTGGATACCATGTTATATCTTGTGTCAATTATATTTCACATTTACTTTCTGTAAGCCTTGTTTGTATTCTTTGTTTGTTCGAGTGGTGTGTGCAGGAGCTACATACCGTACAAAGGTGTGTGCAGGTGCGTTATACCCTAACAAAGTGGTATCAAGAGCCAGACTATGATAAACAATGGTAGAAGACGATAAGCTAAAGAGCGACAGTATGATGGTTATGATTTCGATTTTTGTAATATGTAGATCAAAGACTCTCTATATCAGAAGAAGGTTTAGGAGCCTTTGGAAAAACCCAGACCTACAGGTTTGAAGGCTTTGTTATTATTATCTTCGTAGCCCTAGAGTTGGTCAAGCACCGTTATAGTAGTTAGTGGTTCGTGTAGAACTACTAAGCTAATGTTCAAATGGATTCGAGATTTAATTCTTTGTTGAAAATATCCGTCGGAAGATATCCAGAGAATATAAGTGCAGAGGACAGATACAGGGCAAAGGGTACGACCGAGGGTAGGAAGCAGAATAGATTCAAGTCAAAATCATGGAAGAAAGGAGAGATAAAGTACAGGCAGAATATCACGTGTTGAAATTGCAACCAGAAGGGCCACTTTTCAAAATCTGTGTTCAAAGCTTATAGCCACTAGGGATAAGGTGGTTAACATGGAAATAGGAGACTCTGATGAAGCATTAGTATGTTTCATTGAGAATACAGTTGAGGATCGTATTATGGATTCTGGTGCATCGTTCCATGCTACCTACTACAAAGAAGAGTGAGATACGTTCAGGCTACGCTCTGGTAAGGTTCGTTTAGTAGATGACAAGATACTAGACATTGCAGGCATTGGGGATGTTTTCCTCAAAACTTCTTTTGGTACAAGTTGGACTCTAAAAGATGTTAGGTACATTCCAGGCCTAAAGAGAAGGTTAATCTCAGTTGGGCAGCTTGATGAGGAAGGTTACCATGTAGGCTTCAGAGACCAGCAGTGGAAGGTTACTAAAGGTAGTTTGGCGGTAGCAAACATGAAAGCCTGTATATGGTTAAGGTACACCCCGAGGGGATTGGTGCAATTATTAATGGTAGTGGCAGTGCAACTGTGTAACACCAGAAACTTGGTGATATGAGCAAGATTGGTATGAGCATGTTAGCTTCTAAAGGCAACGTTCCAGATGTATAGAAGGTAGATATCTACTTCTATAAGCCAGGTGGTTTGGGGAAGCAGAAGAATCGTTCCTTCATAATGTTAGTGAAGACAAGGAAACTACAGAGGTTGGAGCAAGTTCATACAGAAGGCTATGGCCTTACATTTATTGCATCAATTTAAGGATCCCGCTACTATGTTACTGTTATCGAAGACTGCAGCAGATGTTGCGGTAGGTATAATGCAAACCTTCAGGTGAAGTGTTTGAAGTTTGCTAATAGTGGAGAGTATAGTAGCTGACCGATTAAGTTTTGTGTCGAAAACGGGATTGTGATGCTGAAAATGGTCCTAAAAACACCTCTACAGTTTGGTGTTGCTGAAAGATTGAGCCAAACATTCAGAGCAGAGAGCACGGGGCTTCGTGCAGAGGCTCCAAAGATGTTATGGACAGATTCAGTTAGTACGACCTACTTAATCTACCACATACCTTACGTTCTGATGGGGTTGCATATTCCAGAGGAGGAATGGCGAGGGAAGGATACTAGTCTCGCACACTTGAAGGTATTTGGTTGTGACTCATTTGTTAAAGTGAAAGATGTTTGCGAGAAGCCATGAAATGTACATTCATAGGCAGCGGCTCAAATGAAATGCGATACAGCTTTGAGATACGAAGAGTCACCAGGTTATCCAAAGCAGAGATATTACATTTGTGGACTCGATTTACGGAGCCAGGTCTGCGACATTCAAGTAGCTTAATGAATCCAATACAGAAGAGTTAAGTTGTGTTAGTAGATATTCCAAAGAACCTTACAGAGATTGATAGCATAGTTGCAGAGCATGGGTTGAGTTCATAAATCACTCAAAGCTTAGGTGGGAGCTCAGATACGAGTGAGGGGTCCGAAAACAGTAGGAGCTTCGAGGATAGTGGAAGATCAGATGAAAAGACTCTGAAGACGGAGCATTCTCCAAGGAGGAAGACTCTGAGACTCCACAGGTATGAAGATCCACCAGAGAGTTCAAGGCTCCAGTAAGGTACTCTCCATTAGCAAACTATTTGCTACTGACAGAGAATGGTGAACCAAAGTCTTATTCATAATCCTTAAGTAGCAAATAATTCGTACAGTGGAAGAAGGCTATTAATGAAGAGATGGTTTCACTTTGAAAGGAACCAGACGTGTTCCTTAGTCAGATTACCAGCAGGAAAGAAGGCATCATAAAGCTTGTGGATGTTGAGGGTTAAAGAAGAGCAGGATGGTAGGAAAAGGTACAAGGCTAGATTGATAGTTAAGAGTTTCCAACAAATACATAAGGTAGACTACAATGAAATCTTCTATCCAGTTGTAAAGATGACTACAATCAGGTTAGCCTTAAGTATTGTAGCCTCTGAGGACTTGCATCTAGAGCAATTAGATATCAAGACAGCCTTCTTACATGGTGACCTTGATGAAGACATATACATGACAAAACCAAAGGGTTTTCAGTTAGCTAGGAAAAAAGAAAACCTAGAATGCAGATTGAAGGAAATTTTGTATGAATTAAAGCAAGCACTGAGACAATGGTACTTGAAATTTGACAATTTTATGCAGAGGGCAGGGTACAAGAGATGTGCTATGGACCATTGTTGCTACTTAAAAAAAAGGTTGGTTCGTCCTCCATTATATTACTGTTAAAGGTTGATGACATGTTGGTCGCAAGCTCCGACATGGAAGAATTCAACAAGCCTAAGTGGTAGTTGCCTTTAGTGTTTGAGATGAAGGATAGATGCTTTGAGAAGTAGGTGCTTGGTTATGTGCTTACAGTGGTGTAACCACAGTCAAGTGGGAGTCTAAACTATAGAAGATTATCACTATGTTAACTATAGAAGTCTAGTTTATGGTAGTTGCATAAGCAAGCAGAGAGTTGATATGGTTAAAGAAGTCTCTTAAGAAGTTAGACTAAGCTCAGGCAAAAGTGTTTAATACTGTGACAGATATACTAAGAGTTCAATTCATCTTGTGAAGAATCTAAAGGTTTGTAGTTAGGCAAAGCTTGTTCAGATATTGATAAGTGAAGGGTCCTTATCTTTGTTGAAGATTCTTGGAACGAAGAGCCTAGTAGAGATGTTCACAAGGTTGGTGATGAAAGAGAAGTTGAAGTTCTGTACAACTTTAACTGGCCTCCGAGCGAATTAATAACGGAGGATGGTGTCTTACTAGAGAGAGGTTATTCCCAGTTTAATGATGTTAGTTCAGGATACCTTGTATCGAAAGTCTCCTAGCAATGTGTTTGGTTAATGCAGCGTGTTCCTTATGTTTGGCGGTACAGAAAGGTTAGAGTAGTAGCATTATTTAAGGGAAGGTTATTCCCAGTTTAATGATGTTAGTTCAGGATACCTTGTATCGAAAGTCTCCTAGCCCTGTGTTTGGTTAGTGCAACGTGTTCTGTATGTTCGGCGGTACAAAAAGGTTAGAGAAGTAGCATTATTGAAGGGAAGGTGGTTCGAAGTTTACAGAGATTACTTGAGAAGGAGAGAAGTCAAGTAATCAGCCTCCAAGTGGGAGATTATTGAGTTGTGAATACTGATATAGGCCCTAATGTGTGTGCCACAGGTTGCGCAACCCCATGTTAATCTAGATTCAATGATAGGTTAGGTAGAGCATATCATGTCGTTCAGATAGAGTGGGACAGGTGGTTCAACGACTCTAGAACAGGTTGTGTCATGTATCGTTGGAAGGGAGGCCCATTGTAGTACTGGGTTTGAGGGGAGGATTGTTGGGTGCAAACCCTATCCTACATTGGTAAAATAAGTAAACTGGTTATGGGTTTCACACTTATAAATACCCCTCTTATTGTAATTGTAAACTTGGATCTGGGTGTGTGTGTTTTGTACCCCGTGCAGTTTGGCACGGGTCGTGCAGTTTGGCACGGGTCGTGCAGTTTGTCATGAGCCTGAGCAGTTTAGCTCAGAACTTAATAATATCTCTCTGGTTTAATCCCATGGACTGCCATAACTATCTTAGTCATGGATACCATGTTATATCTTATGTCGATTATATTCCACATTTCCTTTCCGTAAGCCTTGTTTGTATTCTTTGTTTGTTTGAGTGGTGTGTGTAGGAGCTACATACCGTACAGAGGTGTATGCAGGTGCGATATACCCTAACATATATCACTTCTCGAAAGCGATGAAAGTTCATACACAAACAATACATCCCATCTAAAAGGTAAAGTGGGAAAAGATGCAAAACAAAAGGCGAATAGGCGAGTTTATTGTTTTCTCACTTTGTCCATGAGAAAGTCAATTGCAAATTCTTAGACCTCGAGTGTATATTATTAACAAGATCAGCTAGTCTCCATGGGTGCATCATTACCGTGGATGAAAGAGTGATATCTGTTTTGCAATCAGATTCTACAATAGCATGAGGCCATCCACGACGAAATATCAAGTGATACGCTGAGTGTACTGCTAAAACTTTAGCGTGTAGATGAGAAAACAAACCCGGATAAAAATACACAATTTAACAAAAGTGAGACCACTACACTCTTTAACTAATTAAATATCATCCTCACCCACTAAACTCTCTCTCGGTTGGTTGAAACAAGAAGGGAAAATTATTTTAGGACATTCCAAAATTAAAACGAGGACTATAATTTTGGAACATAGTAAGTAAGAGAGAATCTGAAGAATCATGAACTACACTAGCTAAATTGGTTATAAAGTCCATGTGCATCAACGTAATCTTACCAAAGGGTTGTGGGGGGAATCCATCGCAAATTAGTGTGTTGTGAGCAGTAGCGGAGCCAAAAATTTAAACATCGGAAGTGAGAAAAAAATACATTCACCTAAAAAATTTTGATCGGACAAAACGCAACTTAAAAGAAATATGTATTGTACAAAAATAGGTCATATGACGCCAATTAAAAATCAAATTCTGCAAAAACATAAGAAAAGAAACTTATATTTTGCTAAAATACGATTAAAAAAAGCAGTAATATTTTGCTAAAACATGAAGGAAAAAAATTAACCGACATATTTATCTACATACTAATCCCCGTTATGGGTGACGACAAAATAAAGCGGGTTGGGTTGTGTTTTCAGTGGGCTGCTAATTTGGCCTAGTTATCTTTATTCTAGACTTCATTACGGGATTTTGTATTTCACTCTGCCTATTTGGTTGTCGTGTTTAGTGTGTGTGTGAGAGAGAGAGAGACAGATAATCATATATACCAACCAACTTCCTTAGGAACTATCAATGGCGGGTGAGGTTGGTGTAATGCGTAAATCGGTGATTTTTCATCATTGGTGTCATGGATTGAGGCCCAAATTTTTGTGGTTTGCCCTAATTTTTGAGGTTTGCTGGAAACCCTAATTTTTAGATTTGGTTGTTAATTGTGGTGTCACCCGTAACAGGGATTAGTATGTATATAAATGAATTGGTATTATCGAGATAATTGGTTGAGGACCTAATTTTTTGAGGTTTGCTAGAAACCCTAATCTTTAGGAACGGTAATTTCGATTCCTCTTTTATACCTCTTTTATTCTTACATATGTCTGTGTTTTATCGTCACCCGTGATGAAATTTATGATAGAGATAAATAAATAAACCCCATTTGCGTATTAGGCCAGTAGTTTTACATTGTGATTATAGAGACGGTGCACCTAAGTTCTTTGTACAATGTGAGAAAGGCCGTATCTTGGCGTAGCGTTTACAATAATGTAACCATGGCTGTCTTTCCGGTTTGACCATGTGCAGTTATGGTTGGTTTTGAAGTTTACTGTGGATTGGGGCTACTGATTAGTTGGATAGGCCGTATCTTGGCGGGGCGTTTATAATAACGCAGCCGTGGTGGTCTTTCTGCTTTCACCATGTGATGTGTTTCAAAAGCTTCAAAATTATAAGACTAAAATTACCGATTTATTAAATGGAAACACACGGGTAAAAGTATAACCCACGTATGTAGTATAATATTTTAGGTAAGACCAGGTCGTCCACAGGGATTTGATTTATGTTCAAATAATCGTAGTTAAAATAAACTTTAACAATTTTAAGATAATGGTGTTGGATTCAATAATGAGAAAGATGACTAGTCGGATAGCTTCATGTAATTCCTAAGCGTTGGTGATAATTACGATCTCAGATTCGAGGTTGTTTAATTTATAAAAAGGTTTTCTCGTTAAAAAACGTTTTCACAAATTAACTTATTTAACTTAAGACTTATATTTAGTTAACTTGACCAAATGTGTTACTCAAATAACCCAGTTACTATGGTATCAAATAACGTAAGCGGATTTCTCCAACTAAACGATAAAGATCATAGACAAATCTTTAAAACTATATAACATATAACGGGTCTTTCGACCTATACTGTTATAATTGGGTAATTAAGTACCAAATTTTGCAATAATTATATAAAAGTGGGTAAAATACTTGTCTATGATCCAAATGAAAGTTGCAACCATTATAAGTGGGTAATTAAGTACCAAATTTTGCAACCATTAATACCAAATGAAAGTTGATAAGATAAGACATGATAGGATTTCAACATAAGCTTAAGATTAAAAAGATCACAATCATACCAAATGCTTATTCATTATATTAACATCACCGAGTAGTCATGAGAGTTTTAGCCTCTCATGGCTACGAAGTTCATAACAAAATAAAGAAGAGAAACAAGAACCATACTATGCCCGAGTAAAAATATGGATCAAACTCCACCCGTTACAAGTATTGGATCTTACTTAGATCTTTATTCACTAAATACTATGATATTTGTTCTTCGTTCTTCATATTTCGATCTTTAACTCAAGATATTGAGAGAGTTGTGTGTGAAATGCTTTGGATGAGAGAATGATTGTGTTAGATGAAGATTGTGTGGGATATCTCAAATGGCTTGAATATCCATCTCTATTTATAGGCTGAGAAGGGGTCGAAGTACGGCGCACATTCTAAAATGTGCGACGTACTTTGCCTATGTCGGTGCAAGAATCGTTAATGCTGCAATGAAGTGTTGCGTACTTTTGAATAAAATCAACGTACTTGGTGAGTTAATGTAGTCTTCATTTAATTCCATTTAACTCTCTTAAACTCGATAGGAAGTGCAGCGTACATACAGAAATGTGCGGCGTACTTTTTAGCATTTTCAGCTTTAGTCCTTTCTTTTCTTCTAACTTTCTTTCCAATGAGTAGAAACACTTTTACTTTGATTATTTTAAGCTCAGGATGTCTTCAAGTGAACGTGCACATATTTCATGCTATTAAGTACCAAAAGTTCACGAGAAATGATAAAATATATACGAATAACGCCGCTGAAAATATGTATAATTTAGGCGTTATCACCATGTATTTATGAAAATTTTATAACCGTGAAGGCCAATACAAAAGCCTCGATTACTTATATATGGTTATTATGCTTTCAATTAGTTTAAAGAGATGAGGATGATATTGATATTGATCACAAGAGCATGTGATTGTTTTGTGGAAAGTGAAAGGATAGTAGAGAGCGAGAATTTCTCACCTCGGCAACCTCCACAAACGCACTCTATTGAAACGTTGTTGCTCTATATATTAAAAAGCATTATGGTAGGCGAAAAAATTAGTCTATGCTTTAAATCAAGTTTAAGAGATAAGAATAATTCTGATATGGATAATAAGGGGCAATGATGTATCAGGACAAGTTCGTTTAAATGTTGTGGTCATTCGCGTCTTGGCGGGGCAAACCTTTAGGCTTGCAGCCATGGCGGATGTATCCGCTTTTTCTGCTTCTAAGCCTATTTGAGTCACGCTGACGGTCTTTCCATTTTGCGGAATTATTCCATATTTTTAAATAATATCACTGATGTATATTGTGTTTCTATACGTATTGTGTTACTATCAAAATGATAGCAATGGACTTTCTTTTGGTGCGTTATGTTGAACACAGGAGGTTGTGACAATTTTATAAAAGGTGGAAGGATGGTAGAGAGCGGGAATTTCTCGCCTCAGCAACTTTTACAGGTGCACACTGTTGAATCGTTGTTGCTCTGTATATTAATGAGCGTTATGGTAGGCGACAAAATTGGTTTGTGCTTTAAATCAATTTTAATAGCTGAGAATAATTCTGATATGGATAATAAGGGGCAATGATGTAAGAGAACAGGTTCGACAATAGGTGGTGATCATTCACATCTTAGCGAGGTAAACCATTAAGCTTGCAGCCATAGCGGGTGTATCTGCTTTTCTTGCTTCTGAGCCTATCTGCGCCACGTTGACGGTTTTTTAGTTTTGCAAAACTATTCATTCTTTTTTAATAATATGACTGATGTGTATTGTGTTTCTCTATGTATTGTGCTGCTATCAAGATGATAGCAATGGACTTTGTTTTCGTACTTTATATTGAACATAGGAGGCTGTGATAGTTTTGTGGAAAGTGGAAGGATGGTAGATAGCGGGAATTTCTCGCCTCAGCAACTAATGTGTCATTTTGTGTAGGTTTATTTATGATTACTAAGTTTTACATTTATATTTAACCAACTTTACCTAAAACAACACTTTAACGGGCAGTGTACCCGATCGATGGTAGTTTCGTGGTAAGTAGGGTGTCGAACACTAAGAGTTAACGTTAACCTTATATTCTATCAGTATTTTAATTAGTCTAATTAGTCTATGTTATTTCTAATTACTAGTTAAACCTATGCTATACATATTTCTAACGATAGGGGGGTTCAGCCTGAGAGACTGGCACAGGTTTGGTGGTGGCAATAATTACTTCAATAGACAATAGGCACAAAAGTAGATAAACAAGAGATAAAAGAGTGGTACAAGCCAAATGATAGAAAACTGTATTAGCCATATTAAATCTGATTAAATGTTGGTTTGCTTGTTTAGTGCAATGACTGCTTATCTCGAGGCTGCATATCATTCTTAAGACTTAAGCGGGACTTCATTCTAAGACCTAGATACGAACAACCTTGTCACGATTAACAGTGGTGATCCTGTTAATACCCTAGCCTATCTGGACTTTACCCACTTATTGCTTGACGGTGTTTCATATACTAGTAGTTCACTGCCAAAATCATTACCAGTTGATTAAGAACGTACTCATTGGGTCTAAGGTTCACCTACCAGTCCAACTAAGCTCACAATCCAAAGACAAAGACAAGGCATTATTTATGATTCTATTCTTCTAGATATATAGAACACGATATGGAGAGCCATCCCAGTATCTAGATAACTTGTTAGGTATCTCTAGACCCAGTTGAATGATGGTTCACATATTCAAGCACATAGATAAGTATTAGGTGATAAACATAATTAAACGAACAATGATAAATTAAGCAATCGAGTTTAAAACAAACCAAACATTTAGATCTTCATTAAGATGGCTAATACCCGAGGGTATTAGCCCACAACCATTGTAACTATACAAGCGTAATCAAACAATGAAAATCAAACGATTAAGAGAGTAAAAATTACACGGTGTCTTCTATGGAATTATGATTGATGCTTGACCTTGGCTGCTCTTCTTTTCTTCAAAAAATCATCTTTTAGCGTCTAAGATATAAGGAATATGATTAAGCATACTAAAAATTCATTTTTAAGTCTTCTATTTATAGTGTCTGAAATGAATGGATATGCCGTATTGGTTGAGGTCAATACGACGTATAGGGGTAATTTCCTTGGAGTTCGCGCTACGTTCGTAATCAATCACATTAATTGTCTTCAATCAAATTAACTGCAGTATCTTTGACTGATGACCAGTTGGATACGACGTATATAGTAGACATGATACGTCGTATTGGGAATTGAACGTACGTGTTTTGTTGTGAAGTCTAGGTGCTGATACGCTGTATCTTCTTTGCTGGATACGACGTATGCAATCATAATTAAGCAATCTTCAAATATCATCGTTTAAGCTCTAGAATGTGTGCCTTTTAGCTTGTCTTCACAATATGCTCCATAAAGTGACGTTATTTGATGTCATTAAATATCCCCCCACTTGAATCCTACTTGTCCTCAAGTATACTTTAGAAAAGTTTTGAAAATGTATCCTAACCGAAGTTAAGGATTTTTCCGTTTAAGCATCAGTTTGTTCTAATCACCTGTACAAAACTAAG
>BQNB010078107.1:0-30644 GCA_026074375.1 Tanacetum coccineum
CATTGAAGATGTTTTAAGGATGAGATGGAGAAGGTGAGGCAATGGCAGAGGTAAGAAGATACTCAAGGTGAGCAAACATTATGTTTATCTCATCCTTAAGAGAGAAAATGAGATTTCGGTTATGAAAGAAAACAAAGACAATTTACCATACGATAGTAAAACATGTTGAAGTAAAGTGGATGACCCATGAGAGGTGGTTGAGGTGGTGGTTGTGGTGAAGGTGGTGAAGGGGTATTAAGGATGTGATCAAGAGGAGTAATTGGTAACAAGGATAGGGTGATATCTAAAGAGGGATGACTTTGGAGTGGAATTAAGTTTGAAGGTCTTAGAGGAAAATCCATGATATCATTAAGAAAGGGATTGGATGGTTGAGGAAAAGGTGTGTTATTAGAGGAGGGAGGAGAAGATTAAGGTTTTGACTCAAACGAAGAAGAGGTAGTGCCAAAGGTAGATGATGTATCTTTGGATGATGGAATTTTTAATGGTGCATTTGGTGGAAATGGAGAGTAGTATTTTGTTATGGGATAAGGTATGGTAGTGTCATCTTCTTCACTAGTTAGGTCCACAAAGAGTTGTTGATGTGTGCTTAAACACACATCATTTTAGCCTCAGAAAACACTAATAAACGGACTAATAACCATGAAATATGCTTAATTATATTGCAAATATGTTTATATTGTGTTATTATATCTCGCAGGTACAAAGGATTGAAAACAATGCAAAAAGGATGACTTTCGGATAAGATTTAACGACTTTTATGCGTTTTTCGAGATCAAGATGAAGTCAAAAAATTCCCCGAGCATGCCATTTAAAAGAGCATAAAAATTCAAGTCCGACGATGCCTTCATCTCTTATTAGGCCAGCCTGACACCATTTATATGGGTTTGACCGACCCATACTTATTAAAGGCTTAAGTTAACAACTCTTGATAAGAGTTAAGCCTAGCAGATCGAAAGAGTTCTCAACCCAGCCCAAGACTTGTTAAAGAATTTGGCCTAACAATGATTAAGTTAACAAACATAAGCCTAAATCTAGTTTTTAGTATTACTGCTTGGAAGGAACGCATGATAAAAAGGATCAGGAGATCTAACTTTCAATATCTTATCTTTTATCTCTTTTCTTCATCTGGTCCATTCATTTTCATTTTTTCATAGAATATGTTTAGGAGTAGTATGTAAAGTAGATGAGGAGTAGACTATTTAAAATTTTCATATTCAATTTCCATTATCCCGATGTATGTGGTTTACTTTAGATTTGATTTGTAATTAAAAAAAAAAAAAAAAAATAAAACACCAAAACAGAAAAAAAAAAAAAAAATAAAAAAACCACAACAAAAAACAAAAAAAAAAAATAAAAACAACGCCACAAAAAAAAACACAATAAAAAAACAAACAAACGAAAAAAAAAACTAACAAACAAAACAAATAAACACAAAAAAAAAACCCAAACCAAAAAAAAAAAACAAAAAAACATAAAAAATTAAATAAAAAATAAACACGCACCTTCTGCACCACAGCCCACCACCCAACCCCCCCCAACCCCCCCCCACCACCCCCGACCCCCCCCCCCTCTCATAACCCCCCCCCCCCCCCCCCCCCCCCACCCCACCCAAATACCCCAACACAAACCCCCCACCCCCCCCGCCCCCCCCCCCCCCCCCCCCCCCCTCACTCACCCCACCCCCCACAACCACCCCCCAAACACCCCACACCCCCCCCACCTCTCAAAACAAAACCATTCAATTCCCGTTTACCTTAACCCCGAACCACCTAGTAAAGCCGATACACGCATTAAAAGGAATATCCCAGGTTTGGAATTTTATGAATGAATTTGCATCTATCATTCTAATCTTAATTATTAATTTTTTAATTAGTAGGCTTAAATCCCCAGATAAGCTTCATTGAAGCTAATTGTGTGCCAAAGGTATGGAATTTGCATTTTTTCAAGATGGTTTATCAAATTCTTATTTCGTTTCCTTAACTACTATTCAACGATGGTGCTTATATTGTCCAATTAATGGTAAGAATCGGAATGTCTATACGGATAATATAGCTTATTATGTTTCAAAGTGATAGCTTATTATTTTCGGATTAGTAGATTTAGAGATATGATTCGATTAAATGGTATTTAGAATTATATATTTTCTTTGGAGTTTTATGGCCATTTAAGGTTTTTGGATTTAGCTAGATCGTTTCAAAAATCGAATGGATACTTTGGTAGTCATATTCGCTAAATTATTTATAAGAGAATTCTGTTCATAAAATAGTTTTCTCATCCCAGTTCATTTCATTTAGAGACTAAAAAGTTGTTCGGCTTATTTTCATATCAAGCCTTAAAAATAGTTTTTTTGCGAAAAGTTTTCAAAGTAGTTATTAGTTGTATTTTATACTTAGTTTTTAGTTAATTATGTTGGCTTATTAGGTTTGATGAAGTCAGTTCAACTTCATGAGGCCGGGAGCTTTACAGGTTGTATAAGACTAGCTTATTTTCCAATTTAGAGCTTTAATTAAATTTACTACTAATAGAGTTATAAAGTTTAAATACTTTATAATCTAATTAAGTAATTAAAGTCTAATTGAGAAATAAACTTGGCAACTACCATTTCATTTTTATATAATCCTGTGGTTTTAATAAATCCGTATCGTTTTTCGTCTTTTTCGGGTTCCTTCTACCCTCCTTTCTTTACCTCATTTCTATTCTAATTAGTTATAGTTTAGATTTGCTTAAATATGTCTATTATTGTTGATTTGATCATTAGCATAATTAGTGAGTAGATTTCATATATGCTTGTTAAGTGATTAGTGTAAGTAGAATTAAGTAGAAACATAAAAAAAGTGATTATTGAAATATAATGTTCTTATTTATTTAGATTAGTTTTTTGGTTATTCGAACATGCAAAAGCCGTAAGAATAATTAGGCATTAATCTAGTAATTAATATCTTGATAAAAATTGTTTTCAAAATAAACCAACGTCGTGAGAAAATAATTTAATAGACGGGTATTAATTCATTAATAAGAACTTGCATTCATACTTAAGGATCGATTCACATCACTTGACAAACATATCCGTTTTAGTTATATCTTAGTATTAATTTAGCTTATTATTATATAATTAGTATAAAAACCAAAACCAAATAAAAGATAAGCAAGCATCAAATAAGAAACATTAACGTAAATCTCTATTCAAATCTCGTTGGGATATAACTCCGGAAGATTAGATTTTCACTTGTCCTCAAGTGATTATTTACATCTAACGGGAAATACATTTATATATTACTTCGATACGTTTAAACACGTTATCAAAATGGCGCCGTTTCCGGGGAGATTTGTACGATTTTTGCGTTGGCTTTCTAGTTAGTGCCTTGAAGATCCTTTCTTTTGAAAGTTTGTTTACGTATTTATAAAAATCCAAAAATATTATCCTTTTTATTTTATTTTTCCTTTATATAAATATTAAAAATATCAAAAATATTTTACATTTTGACTTTATTTTTATTATTTTTTATTATCTTTATAAAATTCAAAAATATTTTACATTTCTACTTTCTTTTTATTTTTATTTTTATTATATATACATATAAAAAGTTTCAAAAATATTCTCCTTTATTCCCTTATTTCATTTGATTCTTATCTTCTTCACCCTCTTATTAGTTTGATTCTTCGACATGTCTTCGTATAACCATTTTGGTTGCAAGTGGTGTGGAGGTCCGTTTAATGGTGGAAATTGTCCTGGCTGTAGCAGTGTAGGATCCGGAAATGAGTTTGTCTGACCCAAATCCTTATTCTTATAATGAAACACCCAACTTCTTCAACCAATCTCCACAACACCAATACGAGACATACTCATGTGGGTTGTGTGGAGGCAGTCCTTACTATGGATTTGATTGTCAAACACAAACCCCGCTTGTCTATAAGCAGGACCCGTGTAGCAATCAAAACTTTAGTAATGACCAATCTCCATATTATTATATGAGTTTGCCACAGCAGTTTCACTGTTGTGAATACTATGAAGGTCCCATTATGGATCTGATTGTCAAATGGGTAACGTGTTCTATGAGCATGCTCCTTATGACAATCATGACTCATTTGGTTTTGACCAAACTTCACAGTTCACACCCCCTCAGCCACTCACCCTTAGCGAGTTAAACCAAACAGAATTGATTACATACATAATCGAATCTTAAGAACAATTCAACATAAATCAAGAGAAATTTAACATGAATATTCAAGCTAAAATAAACAGTCTTTAGGAGATGCTGAACCTTAGAAATTCAAACCAGGATCCTCCTGTTGACTTATATGATCTTGAGAGGAGTGACGAGGGAGATATAGAGATCGATTCACTCACCAAGGAACCTTTAGACACTCTCTTAATAGGGGATGAGGTTATTAGCACTACTCCCGTAAAGGAAAATGATGAATTCATAAAGTCTCGTGTTGATGATCTTGTCCCAATCCCAAGAGAGTCTGAGGTGACATTGGTTAGTAATGATTTAGAGTGTAGTATGCCGATTGATTGGCCACCTTTGCCCAAGACTGATGTTAGGGAAGAAAATTTTGATATCAATTCACCTCTAGGAGAACATATAGTTGACTTTTTGATGGAGAACGGGGATATAGCTGACTTACCTAGACATTTGGTTAAGCGACTTTTTAGTCATTTAGTCAAAAACCTGAGTTCTACCAAAAGAATGTCTGATGAGACTTTAGGTGATGATTTAAAACCTAGATCCTATAATGTGACTTTCTCAAACTCTCTCTTTGACTTTAATGATGATTATACTTTATGTTATGATAAACTACTTTTTGATGATGAGTTTGATGACATTAGTAGTCTGGACCCTCCTGAGTCGACTCTAGTTATTGATGAGTCTACTTTGCTAGTCACACCACTCCTCGCTTCTAAGCAATTTAGCTTAAGAGAGGTGGAAATATTTGATCATTTTTTCTCCCTGACACAGTCGAGAGGGAAGACGAGGGTGATGGAGACCCCTTCTTTTGGTTTTCATTATATGCCTTCACCCCGTCATGTTGCATACTATCGAATGAAGATGATGTAACGCTATTACCTCCTCACATCATATAGGGTGATGGGATTTGGCCTGAATTTAAAAGTAAGTACCCTAGCGTCACGCTGAGACTCGAACAAAAACACGCGCTTCTCGGGAGGCAACCCGTGTTATCCTTAATATTAAATAAGTAGCTTGCTACATTAGGTTTATTTCGTAGTAGTTTAGTATTAGTAATGAATAAGTGGGGGTATTTTTAGCCAAGTGTGGGGGAGTGCTTCTCTTCAATTTCGTGGTACTCGTTTTGCTTGCAGATTTCCCTATGATCATGAAGACCACCGTTCTTGTTTTCAATCCTCCAACACTCGGTCTCCGAGCATTTTTATGATTTTATCTAGGGAAATCCTCTATCCTGATGATATAAATATATCTGATTTTGTTTCCCCTTTCACGCTTGGAATTTTAAGCATTTTCCTTTTTCGTCCTTAAGTGTGGGGGTGGCACCCGACATTTTTTAAACATTGTGGCCAATGTTCAGTTCTAAGTGTGTGTGTGGGGGGGGATTTCTATCAAAATGATCATACATATGCCTGTCATTGTCCCGCGCAACCCCGTTTTAACCAATATATTATTTTATTTTAGTGTAAAAAAAATGTGTTATTAAAATTTATAGAAATAAGTAGGCCCTTAGGTTAGAACTAGGGAGATTTTGACTTGACCGAGTATTGCACTCTAGCTTTCCCCATAGCTTTCGAGACTAAGCGTTTGAAAAACTTTAAATTTTGCAAAGAATGAAAAATGATAGGGTTGAATATAAGTTAGATGCTAAGCGTAGAGTAGTTAGATCTCTTTAGAGCTCATAGAGGTTAATTGTAGCTTTTTGCTCTTATCAGCTAAATAAACAAAATAAAATAAATTTTAAAAAAATAAAGTTGCTTGGTCTTTACGATTCTTAGTTTTTAATCCATTCGTAGAGATTCCTTCTGATGAAAGTAAGGTACACATCGAGGTTCTGTCAGTGTTGTGGGGAAGGCTACCGATTCTTGACGGTTCGCTCTTATTGTCTAGGTAGTTAAAATACCACAGGACTTGAAATTTGGCTATAAAAATAATAATAATATAATAACCCAAAGCCGAAATAAGACTACTGATTCATGTCAGTTCGCACCAGATGTCTCAGTTGTTTAAAGGGTGGAGGTAATACTAATAATAATATTAATCCGAGACTGATAAAAGTTTGCTGTTTTCTGATGGTTCACTCCCGTTGACTCAGCCTTCAAAAAGGCCGAGGAAATACCCAAGGTCGAAATAAGACTACTGTTTCTGGTCGGTTCGCTCCTGATGTGCAGTTGTTTAAAGGACCGAGGGCTAATATTGTTGCTTAATAATGATAATAAAGCCAAATTTCGACTCCGGGGTTATCTAAATAAAGCCTCCGTCTCTGGACTCGTAGTTGAGTTGTTTCGGATGAAATAAAAAGGATAACCCCTAAATCATGCGAAATTAGAACCTTAATGTGGACCTTATTCTCAGCAAATCATCTCTTTAGGAAAGCATTTCAAACTAATTATAGTTTAAACCGGTCTCCTTTATAATAATAAGACTATAAAATAAGTGATCTCGTTTCACATTAATTTTTTCAAATAAAATCCTTAGAGGATTTAAGAATAAGGGAGCGAAAAGTAGATGCGCTTACACAATTATCAATTATGAGTAGTGTTAGCATCTAATCTTATATTTAGCTATGACTTTGTTGTAAGCTTGGTTTGGGGATTTTGAAAATCAAGGATGACAGACTCCCGTTCTTAAAGCCTTTTAAATAAATTTTATTAAAATTTTATCTTAGTTTTTTTTATCTATTATTGAATAAGTGGTTAAAACAAGGAGCTTTCGAAACAAATAATTTTAAACTCTCTTAATGAACCTTTTTTGTTCTTGTTTGATGTGAGGGGTTATTAAGTTAAGGGGGTTAAAACATTTTATTTCTGGACGTGTTTTATAAACATTGCGTGTAGGACCAACAATGGCCTAGTGTGAGGGAATTTGATGTGTGCTTAAACACATCTCATTTTAGCCCTGAAAAACACTAATAAATAGACTAATAACCATGAAATAATCTTAATTATATTGCAAATATGTTTGTATTGTGTTATTATATCTTGCAGGTACAAAGGATTGAAAACAATGCAAAAACGATGACGTTTAGATAAGATTTGATGATGTTTACACGTTTTTCGAGATCAAGACGAAGTTAGAAACATTCCCCGAGCATGCCATTGGAAAGAGCACGAAAATTCAATTCCGACGGTGCCTTCATCTCTTATTGGGCTGGCCCGACACCATTTATATGGGTTGGACCGGCCCATACTTATTAAAGGCTCAAGTTAACAACTCTTGATAAGAGTTAAGCCCAGCAGATAGAAAGAGTTCTCAACCCAGCCCAAGACTTGTTAAAGAATTCGGCCAAGCAATGATTAAGTTAACAAACACAAGCCCAAATCCAGTTTTTAGTATTACTGCTTGAAAGGAACGCATGATAAAAGGGACCAAGAGATCTAACTTTCAATATCTTATCTTTTATCTCTTTTCTTCATCTGGTTGTTCTTTTCATTTTTCATAGAATAGGTTAGGAGTCGTAGTAAAGTAGATGTAGGAGTAGACTAGTTTAATTCTCTTATTTATTTTCTATTTCCGATGTATGTATTAGTTTAGATTTGATTTGTAATAAACCATTTTAATGGATTGAAGTATGTTTTCGGTTGATTAATTGTTATGACGATTCGAGCAGTTAAAGAGGTTTCCCAGGTTTGGTTTTTATTATTGATTGCTTCTTCTTTTTTTTCCTTTTTAGTGGCTTAATAACCAGATAAGCTGTCATTAAGCTTATTTTGGTACCTGGTTTGGAATTTGGCTTTTGTTCGAGATCGTGTATCAAATGCTTATTTCATTTCTACTATCTAACGATGTGCTTATGTTGTCGGTTTAAAGGTAGTTTGGAATCGGATTGGTCTAATTCGGATAATAGCTTAGTTTGTTCAAGTGATACCTTATTTAGTTTGGATTAGTAGATTTAGTTCGATTCGGTTAACTGGTATTTAGATTATTTTTGTTTGGAGTTTATGGCTATTAGTTTTGGATTTAGCTTGAAATCTGTTTCAAAATAGAAGGGATACTTTGGTTTCATTTAACTAATTTAGTTTATTAGAGAGATTCGGTTCATAAAAGAGTTTTTAAGATCCCAATTTCATTTCCATTTAGCTAAAAAGGTGTTCGGCTTATTTTCATCTAGCTTAAAAATAGTTTTCGAAAGTTTTTAAAGTAGTTTAATAGTTGTAGCTTATTACTTTGTTTAGTTAATGTTTGTTGGCTTATTGTTTGATGAAATCGGTTTAACTCATGAGGCGAGGAGGGTACGGGTTGTATAAGCTAGCATATTTTCAAAGTTTAGAGCTTAATTAGAATTTACTAGCTTATTAGAGTATAAAGTTTAAATACTTTATAATCTAATTAAGTAAATAAAGTCTAATTGAGAAATAAACTTGGCATTCGGTTCAGTTTATTTAATCAGGTGGTTTTATCCGTATCGGTTTCGTCATTCGGGTTCTACCTCCTCTCTCATTTCTATTCTAATTAGTTATAGTTTAGATTTGCTTAAATATGTATATTATTGTTGATTTGATTATTAGCATAATTAGTGAGTAGATTTCATATATGCTTGTTAAGTGATTAGTAGATTGTGAATTAAGTGTGGAAGATACAAAGTGATTATTGATTAGTAATTCTTGGATTATTTAGATTAGTGTTTTGGTTATTCGAACGGGCAAAAGCCGTAAGAATAATTAGGCATTAATCTAGTAATTGATATCTTGATAAAAAATGTTTTCAAAATAAACCAACGTTGTGAGAAAATAATTTATAAGACGGGTATTAATTCATTAATAAGAACTTGCATTCATACTTAAGGATCGATTCACATCACTTGACAAGCATATCCATTTTAGTTATATCTTAGTATTAATTTAGCTTATTATAAAAACCAAAACTAAACAAAAGATAATCAAGCATCAAATAAGAAACATTAACGTAAACCTCTATTCAAATCTCGTTGGGATACGACTCCGGAAGATTAGATTTTCACTTGTCCTCAAGTGATTATTTACATCTAACGTAAAAATCCTTAATATATTACTTCGATACGTTTCAACATGTTAACAGTTGTCTTGGTGGAATAATGGTTAGTTTGATTTTCTTAGAGGGGTTAGAAGAGGAGGCTTGTGTAGAAGCCATGGAAGTAGAAGAGAAGTGAAAAGAGGATTGATGTGTTTCAAAAGCTTTAAATTTAAAAGAATGAAAATACCGAACAATTATATGGAAACACACGGGTAAAGTATAACCCTCGTTTGTAATATAGTATTGTAGGTAAGTCAGGTCGTTCCACAGGAGATTGGCAATTCTAAGATAAAGTCGATAATATTACGAAAAAGGATTATCTTGAAGATTGTCACGGGTCTAAAGATAATGGTCTAATTCAATTAAAAGGCATGTTTGGTTAAGAAACAAGAAATATTATAGATAAACTTGAGTAGATGAATGATTCACGGATGTAGTTATAATCAATTTAAGAATGTTTAGTTGCTTAAAAAGATCGTCTATTATTCATAATGAAAAACCCTTTCGGCCTTTATTTTTAATCATAAAAATGCTTTAAGTGTGATCCGTGTTTGATGATGAGTAATATAAGCTTGCTAAACCAAGTTCGTTAGACATGTGGTTTAGCGTTAAACCTTTTTGTACTTGGGTTAATGTTCGTTTCCTTAGCCAATCCTCACAAGGCTAAGGTCTAGTTGTCATAGACAAACAACTTGGAAATCAACCATTCAATTCGGAGTCTTTCGACCTATATCCGTAATGAATGGTGATCAAACGAAGATTAAAGAATCCAAGTCCAAAAACATCAAGCTCATATTATTTATATCAAAAGTTCATTCAAATAGTCAAGTTTGATCCATAATATCCATATAGTTCCTAACCAAACATGTTAAACTACTCAACAATCATAATAGCAATACATTTAACAAGTAAGATAGATCCAAAATTCATTTTATAAAAAGATGGAAACATGTTTCTTTACCAAATTTCAAGAACAAAGATCCAATCTAACAATTTCTTCTTAGAACAAAGATATAACTGATGTCTAGCACCTCCAACTTCTGAAATAACGGAACTTCACTTGCTCTTTTACCCGGAAAAGATGAAGATGAAGGTTTTACCCTTCAAATCTTCCTAAGAACTTACTCCAATTCTTGGAGAATGATTGAAAGTGTTTATTGAACTGATTGTTGTTGTTGTGAGTGATATATTTCTCCTCCAAATCGTGCTCCATTTTATAGTGATGATTGGGCAACTCAAAAGTTGCACCATTTATGATTTTTTTAGTAACTGACACAGAATGTGCCCCGTACTTGGATAAAAGTGCGCCACACATCCCTAATAAATGCCTTGCATTAAACACGCTGACAAGTGCGCCGCACTTGGTAATAAAACCGGCACACTTGTGCCTCTGACTTCAATAGTCCCTTTCTAGATTCTTCTTTTGACGATTGTTAGTTGTAATTAACCAAATTCTTTGCACGTTAAGTCATTCCTTCCATATTTGGTCCTGAAACAATATTTACATAACAAACGACACATTCTTTGCAATATTTATTACGTTAGTACATATATTTCTCGCATTTCTAAGGGATATTTTATGTATATTTGGAGCGTTATCAGGCATTATGCAAATCAGTGCCGAAAAACCACCAACAACAATGCCCAGGGAAGAGCCTACATGTTGAGGGATAGAAATGCTCACCAAGACCCGAACGTAGTCACGAGTATGTTCCTTCTAAACCAACATCTAGCTAGAGTATTATTTGATTCTGGAGCCGATAAAAGTTCGTATCCATATCTCTTGCCTCTATGCTAAATATTCCACCTATTACAATAGACACCTTTTACAATATCGAAATGGCTGACGGAAACCTAGTAAGCACAAACACCGTTATTCAGGGTGCAACTCTGACTTTGTTAAACTAACCTTTTAAAATTGATCTTATGCCGATCAAACTCGGTAGTTTCGACATTGTCATTGGTATGGATTGGTTATCCAAGTATCATACTAGAATTATTTGTGATGAGAAAGTCATCCACATCCCAATCAACGATGAAACTTTGATCATTCGAGGTGACCAAAGTAAAACCCGACTAAATCTCATATCTTGTATAAAAACCGAAAGATATATATCTTGAGGTTGTCAAGTTTTTGTAATCCAAGTAATGGAAAAGAAGTTAGACGAGAAAAGACTAGAAGATATCCCAATAGTCAGAGAATTCCCAGAAGTTTTTCCTGAAGATCTACCTGGCCTTCCTCCCGTTTGCCAAGTAGAATTCCAAATCGATTTAATTCCAGGAACAGCACCTGTAGCTCGAGCACCTTATAGATTAGCTCCTTTAGAAATGCAGGAACTATCTAACCAACTTCAAGAGTTATCAGATCGAGGTTTTATCTGACCAAGTACTTCACCTTGGGGAGCTCCTGTCTTATTTGTTAAAAAGAAAGACGGATATTTTAGAATGTGTATCGATTACCTAGAGTTGAATAAACTTACCATAAAGAATCGTTACCCATTACCTAGAATTGATGACTTATTTTACCAACTTCAAGGTTCAAGTGTCTACTCGAAGATTGACTTAAGATCAGGCTATCATCAACTGAGAGTAAGGGATGAAGATATTCCCAAGACTGCTTTCAGAATAAGATACGGACACTATGAATTCAAGTGATGCCATTTGGTTTAACAAACGCGCCTGCTGTATTCATGGATCTCATGAATCATGTGTGTAAACCATACTTGGATAAATTCGTAATAGTGTTCATTGATGATATTCTCATCTACTTTCGTAACAAAGAAGATGTAACACCCTCAAATCTAAGTATCTAGCGGAATGTTGAATATCCGAGGGCGTTACTTTATGGATCAATAACACAAGATATAAGAATGACCACTAAACGTGTCGTTTGAAAAAGATACATTGGATTAACAAAATACTTGTTTGTTACGTAAGCTTATGGCTTCAAATTGTTCAACACTATAAGTAAAGATTCCGGTTTATAACAATTGTCTCCAAAATGTAATAAGACCCCAAATCTTAAACGTTGACTCTTCAATTATTGACTTCCAATGTATCATCGCACCTCGTGCCTTATTGACCTGAAAAACATGCTTAAAACGTCAACATAAAGTTGGTGAATTCATAGGTTTATGTAAATCCATTGTAGGACCGCAAGATTTCCAAGTGTATGATTAAGCAACAGATGCAAACATCATAAAAGTAATTACGTTTTCCTAAGCACATGACACTGAAGTGTGACATGTATGAATGCAATATATTGCCAATGAATGCCCGTGAATGATGTTTTAACCCGCAACATCCCAAATCTGACATGGTATATGTTCGTTCCCGGTGATAGCTAGTCACCCGAACGGGGATTGTCAATCCCAAATAGATCTATCTATAACATTCACGCTCACAATCCGGTAATTGACAGTTCATGATAAAGGGCTCAGTGGGTTATCGCTACTTAGGCAAACACATTGTAACGACCCACTCTGGAAAGGAGGCCGAAACGTCGTAATCATGGTGTCATATCAAAGCATAATAAAGGCATAAAGGTTCGAGCATTAATCTTAACCGTTCATCTAAAATTACCATCTCAAATTCTCAAAGCTCAAAATGAAGCCCTCAAAGAAGAAAATGTCAAAAACGAGAACCTACGAGGAATGGACAAAACATTGAAATCATCCTGATGGAACTTCGTTGAATCAAAACCGAAGCTGGTTACCACTTTTTTGGCGTCTGAGAGACTTAATCATGCATGATGTCCCTCATAAATTCGAAATATCCTATTCACTCCGGGGTCTTGAATAAATGTTACCAATGACTTAAAGAAAACTCTTAGTGGTGGCCAAACATAAAAGCAATCATCGCAGAATATGTTAGCAAGAGTTTGACATGTTCTAGAGTTAAAGCAAAAGTCAAACAGCCATTCTGGCTTATTGGTACACACCAAAAAATCCTATTTGGAAATAGAAAGAAATAACAATGGTTTTTGTTGACAAAGCTAACCCAAATCCTCAAACCGGACATGATTGCCATCTGGGTCATTTGTCGATATTGCATTTACCAAATCAGCACATTTCATACCTATTTGAGCGACTGATAGTATGGAAACTCTTACGAGGTTATACATCAAAGAAATAGTCTCTCGACATGGTGTGCCAATCTCCATCATCTCGGATCGTGACAGTCATTTCACATCCAGATTCTAGCAATCATTGCAAAATGCTTTGGGTACTCAACTAGACATGAGTACAGCATATCATCCTGAAACCGATGGACAGAGTGAGAGAACCATCCAAACACTCGAAGACATGCTAAGAGCCTGTGTCATAGATTTTGGGAAAGGATGGGATAAACACTTACCATTGATAGAATTCTCCTACAACAACAGTTATCATGCCAGTATCAAGGCAGCACCATTCGAAGCACTTTATGGTTAAAAGTGTAGATCACCTGTTTGCTGGGCCGAAGTTGGAGATTCTCAACTCACGGGACCAGAAATAATTCAAGAAACCACTGAAAAGATCGTGTAAATTCGTCAACGCTTGCAAGCTGCAAGAGATCGACAAAGAAATTACGCCAATGTAAGGCGAAAGCCCTTGGAATTTCAAGTTGGCGATCGTGTTATGTTGAAAGTATCACCTCGCAAAGGTATCTTTCGATTCGGAAAATGAGGAAAGCTTAATCCCCGATACATTGGACCATTCAAAATCCTTGAACGAATTGGTCCAGTGGCATACAAACTAGAGCTTCCTGAAGAGCTTAGTAGTATCCACAATACTTTCCACATTTCTAATCTCAAGAAATGCTTATCCGATGAATCTCTCATTATTCCAATGAAAGAACTTCAACTCGACGACAAACTCAACTTTGAAGAAGAACCGGTGGAGATAATAGATCGTGAAGTCAAGCAACTAAAGCGAAGTCATATTCCTATAGTCAAAGTGCGATGGAACTCTAAAAGAGGACCAGAATTTACATGGGAACATGAAGACGAAATTCATGCCAAATATCCTCATCTGTTTTCAATCATCACTTCAAAATCCAATTAAATCTCGGGACGAGATTTCTGTAAGGATGAGGGACTATAACAACCCGCAATTTTCATCAATGTAAATATCCATCTATTAAGATGCAATGTACAATCTATCTATTATATATGAACTCACCTTTTTCCAGGGAAATTTTTCGCTTTATTACATTACTTACTTTGCCAATATCTCAATGTGCAACATTTATTATATAACTAAAGTTAACGGACTTACGCAACCTATCTAATTGGAGCAATCCAACTTCAATATATGTCAAGAAATCATCATAAATGTCAAGTAAGTCATTTTACAGATTACATTACTCATATAAGTGTCATTTGCAACATTATAACAAAAACGGGCTTAAAACCAGTTATCGATCATCCTCTAAACCCTAATTCTATAAAGTTAACATCTAAAGTGAATGCACAAGCTACTAAAGCATATGTACAAGTAATATAACATCTCATTTGAAATATAAAATCTCTTCAAGTCAAGGTACAAGTCTTTAAAAGCTCAATATACAAGTCATTAAGCATGATCACCAAAATAGCTGTTTTACCTCCATTTTCATTCTATTTTCTTTCACCATCATTTGTGTACAAGCTACTACACTCAATATACAAATTTTTAAACCCTAATTATTCTATTCATAAGCTTTCATACATCTTATTGCACTCAAAACCCTAATTCAACGAACCCTAACCCTAAAATCGACTAGGTTCATAACCATGAACTCGTTTCTTGATTTTTATCCATGAAACCCAAAACAACACTCAAATAAGTTTGTAGTAACTTAATTTACAACATTCTCATCATATTCCATCATCATTACATATTTTATTTCAATTATTGGATGATCAAGAATCTATAACCTAGAAATAGCCGGCAACAATTATGCCTAATTTGGATCTTCTGACCCGTTTTAACTCATTTTCACCCATTTTAAACCTAAACCACCTATCAAATTTTAATTTATAATCCGTAATATAAGTCTTAGATCACTAACCTTATCATTCCTAATCAAATATACACAAAATTTCCAAGTCTTGAAAACCCTAATTGAGCCCTAATGTACCCAAAATCTAAAACCTTTGCAAAGTGAGCCATTTTGAAAGTTTTTCTTGCAACCAAGAACCTCAATGACAAGCACCTTACCTCCCTAGGTTCTTACAAGCACCTCTCTTCAAATATCTTCATCTTATATAGCTTATACAACTCGACACTAAGCTTCTCCACATCCCTCTAACTAGCTTATACAACATGTCTCCCATCTCGAGATACAAGGCTACCTTGAGCCCTTAAGGGTGGTTCGACTATAAATAGGAGCCATAAATCATTCATTTTTCTTCATCCCCCACTTCCTCCTCTATAACCCTTACAAAGAATCAATCCTTTGCTCTAATAGATCCTAAGAGGTCTTAATAAGGCTAAAGTTCAGAAATGAAGCAAAATAAACCAAGAAACAAAGCCCTGGAGTCGTTATTCTAGGCGTAACGAAGCTAAAAGTCCGGTTTTGACCCGTTTCTAAAGTATAAGCTCATACCAGTTCTCTAATCTTATATTCTGCATTCAACCCTTATAATGTTCATAATTATCATTCAAAATCATAATATAAAGCCTTTGAAACTCAAAAAAAAACCTATTGTTTTAATTAAACCTTTTTGATCCAAAATCGTACACCTGAAACCCTAATTTCATGTTTTTGCTTAATCTATAAGCTAAGCTTGTAAACTATTGTTATAATCTATCCCAATAAGCTTAATTATCATTATAATAAGTTCTTTGATAAGTCATGGAAAAAATTTTTGATCTAAAACCCGCAGCGTTTCATTTTAGAAACCACTAATTATGACCCGTATTGCTTCCTAGCTTAACGAATCGTTAATTTAAACTTGCCGTTGTGGCCAATTTGAACAAAGTCGTAAAATTTATTATAACTTCTAAATGTCTATTGAAATTGTTAAAAAGAGCTGCATGACAATTGGACATTTTTTGTAAATATTAACCCATGTAAGGGGTATATATCATAATTTTTAAAAACTTATAACTAAAAGGACCTAAAGTGTCCATATTATCAAAGTTAAACTACAGGGTCCTAATATGTCAGTTTTTTACCTTTGTAAAGTCAAGGTTACTTGTTATAATCTTTTAAACTTGAGGGACCAAAAGTCGTAAAATGCAAAACTCCAAAGGTATATTCTGCCAACTCTTCCAAACCCCGCAAGGGTCTAACAATGTAACATTTTGCAAAAGTATAAAAAACACATTCAAAAACATTACAAGACAAACTTAATTAACGCTTGAAACGTGCTTAACATTGCCAGATATTGAAATAAAAACGCTTATAAAACTCTTATGCTGTAACTATTATATCAATTCATCATCTATGTGCTTTCAAAAATCTTGACCCTGATCAATATCATACCATCAATACTAGGAGCTTCATATTAAAGATTCATCTTGGTATTACGTTCTGACTGAGTTTGTTGGTTTTACGATTTATAGTGCCCTAAGCTCCCTCAAACGTTTACGAATGACTTCTGAATTATGATAGCCTGAGCCCGAGGACGGTGTTAGATAACTATTTTATATCTTAAACCGACCGACATCGATGTAACATCTTACATATTCAATCAATCTAAGCTTGACATATAATTTACCCCAGGATGCCCGTAGACGAAGCCAGTTATTTCATCCATATAACCTTTGCTATCAATTTCCCCCTATAACCTTCAGTGAGTTCATAGCCTCTGGCATTTCAATATTTTTATAACCCCGAGGGCGATACATGCTATAGAACATGAATGCAATTATTTCTGTATGCTATTTTAATTTTACTATTGCCTAAGTTACTGCTTTGTTTTAAGTCCCCATAATCATCCCGTTAATTAATCTCCGTAGTAAGCGTGAACGTTATGAAAGATCTATTTGGGCTTGACTCCACCGTTGGTGTAACCCAGTTACGATAACCCAATTGCACATCATTAGAAATCACAAAACGGGTATTTTGGCAAAGGTAACCCGCATGGGCATAACAATAACACCATACCCTAAGGCTCGGATTCATGAGCTAATGGAAATAATAATATGTTTTACAATAACGGGTGTATATCAACGTAGCCTAATATCACATTTGTAATCAAATTATATTACTTAAACCTATGAATTTCACTCAACCTTTGTGTTGACTTTTTAGCATGTTTTATCTCAGGTAACTAATGGCACGGAGTGGCGAGGACATGAAGATGGAAAAAACCGTTTATCATCACACTTGTAAATACAGATGTTGGGACCACACTTTGTAAAAACTCTGATGTAATAAATGAATGATAACTTATTTCATAAACGACTCTTTTGTGCGGAGGGGTCGTTTCTATGATTATGATTGTTGTGTACCTTTGAATGACGATACCCCAGATTAGCTTCCGCTGCTATATGTAAAAATAGGGGTGTTATAGCATTCGTGATTATCTGAGTGTGCATGCTTTATGTATACGATGGTTATACGTAAGCACGCAAAGTAAAAGTGCTTTTTTTAGAATGGCAAGTTAGTAATTCGAGCTCACAGTAACGTCCAATTAGGCAGTATGCAAGACTCAAACCTTCTCCTTAGGGGATAAACATCACTCCTAGTTAGCTCCTGAATGAAAACCCCCACGGAGAAGCTCAAACTCGAGACCTCTCGCATGTGGTAACAACCTCCCTAAGGATACCCTTGGTGGCCATCTAAGCTAGCCAGATGTTTGCAGAGTATAAGTGCTTAACTAGCACTTCCCTATCCCTCCCGCCAGGTTATGGTTCTAGTAATGAAGTAACTCTTATAAAATTGTTAGTTAAAAATGATTTTAGTTTGTTATACGTTTTCTCTTTCCCTAAGCTTATACTTATGTTTGATTCGTTTCATGTTTTGATGTAGGTGAGACCAAGTTTAAGTGTAAGCATGCATCGGATTTTCTATTGGTGGTGCTCGAATGGTAGAACGTTTATATAAGCCATTCTCTTGATACTACTTAACGCTTTAGGAAATGTCTTTTATCATACAATGTGAAAAAGCATAATTTTACGTAATGTAAACTAGCACATGATGTGTATGTATAGTTAAAGGGGTGTTTGGCATAGTGCCAATTCTACCCGTTTTGACCCACTTTGTCTTTGTACATGTCTAGACGTATTACATGTGCTATGTATATTTTTTACATGTCAATGTATGAGCTTGTTTTGAGTCAAAACAGTTTAGTGTTGCGCATATTTAGTTTCTTGTAGAAACTGTAGATTTATGTTGCAGATAATCAAATACGGCGTATCTCAAGGAGGTATATTGGTGTATCGAGTTTAATAGAGTATATGACATACCCTATTTCGGGGATACGACGTATCTAAGTCTTGTGCGTACACAAAGTATTAAAGTTTGAGTTTATAGTGTATTCAACCCAACAACCAATACGGTGTATCCCAATGGGGATACGGCTTATCATTTGTTGAGGTAAGATGTGCTAGGAAGATAGACGTCCCTCCAAGATTGAGTCTTGAGCCTCAACAAGCCTGTATATAAAAGTAACGCACATTAGCCTCGCCCCGGGTGTGACCCCAGGACCAAGCTCTGGCGCGAGAGTAAGTAACGATTACATGGGAGAGCCGGGAGGCATTGGATTTAAGTAGAGTAAATGTATGCAAAGTAAATGAATGCCTTGAATGAGCTCAGGGTATTTATACTACTCCAAGCACTGTTGATAATTACACTTCCTGACACCTAGAAGGATGGTCATGCCTAGCTACCCTATACTTCTGTCAAGCGGCGTATCCACATGGGAAACAAGATCTCTCAAATCCCGGGTTGACGGCGTAGGACTGAGGGTTGCTATAAACCGATGGTTATTAGCAAGTTGCTTGGTCAATAAAGTGTATTGGTCCTTTCCAATGTTTTTGTATCTATTCTTTACGATGCCACATCAGGGCCGGGGGACCTTGTCGGGTAGAAATTATGGCTTACCCCAGACCTAAGTGTATGGGTCGTGCGGCTTGGGCCTAGCCACCATATACACAAACGTTTCCCCCCAGTATTGTATTAACACAAGTGTTGATGCAATATTTAAAACTCTTACCAAAAAGGTGCGTTTTGTTGTTTTTTTTCTTTTTTATATATATGCCTAATTAATGCTGCCAAAAAAAATTCATAATTACCGAAGGTTAAAAAGGCTTGGTGAGTCATACCTGGGAGAGTGTGATGGTGCCACGTGTCTTGGTAATCATTTTTGTATTGCTGTGATTAAGCCACGTTACCGGCTGACAAGATATGACATTTGGTTCCCCCACTTTTCCTCTATAAATAGGTTTCCTCCTCTCATTTTTACAACCACTTTTCTCTTTTAACTGCTTCTGCTCCGCGTATTCTTTAAGCTTGCTTCTCCTTCAGGTGTGTTTTTTCTTGGCTTCCCTTTATTTTTTATTAATTACATACCTTACTAGCCCCTTCGACCCCATACCATGTCTTAAACCTCAACTCTGATTAACTATTTCTTCTTGTCAGTTGATCCCGTGGACCTGTTTAAGAAGATCGTCATTTTGCCTAAGTTTGACATGCACCTTTACCAGTCTTCTTTAAATGAGACCCATATAAAGTGGCTTGTTAAGTGTTATGGGATTCCGGAGGACCTACACCCGCATGTAGTGCCTGCCGGCATGAGCATGAATCGATTGCCCAATAACGCCATAGGATTATATGTTCATCATTTTCACGAGGGGGTTTACGGGTGCCCCTCTCCACGTTTTTCTTAAAAGGTAGTGGATTATTTTTGTGTGCACATCTCTCAGTTAGTTTCGATTAGTGTAAACCATGCTTACTATCTTGAGGTGTACTGTCGTGCTTTGGGTATCGTTCCTATCGTCCCCCTTTTTGATTCTTCTACAAGTTGTGTAAGCAGGGCGATTGGTTTTCTTTCTAAAGTAGGCGGGAAAAATTGCAAGCCATGCCTCAAAGATGCTCCTATGAGTTTGAAGAAATGGAAAGATAAGTTTTTTCTTGTTGACCGGCGGGGCACTCCTATTGCTATGGCCTGGCGGCACCACGATGCCAGCGTAGCGGAGCCATTCCCCAAAACCTATGAATATAACGAACAGGATAGCTGCAAGGTTTCGGGAGATTGCAATTCCCTCTTCAAACCCTATAAACAGTCTTTGTATTTGCGGGTCTGTCTCTTGTTTGGAAGGAAGCTGGTCATGTTCCTATTTTAATGGGTCCGAAAAGGGAGGGTAATACCCTTATTTTTTGTTAGCTTACCTTGCTTATTCTTTTTTTATATGGATTTGTATTTCTTACTATGTATTTGTTGTTTTAGTTGCTGTCTTTTTTTTTGCAGTGCTTACTATGGCTGAGTTCCTACGCCTTCCTGACCTCTACGGTTGTAAAATTGTCGTCAAGGCTCTTTTGCCGCCCGGTGCAGCCTTAGAGACTCATCATTCCCACACACCAGCCACTTGGTGTAGTCAAATTTATATACGTATAGTATAAATCTCGTAAGAATTCTTTCCAAAATACTTCTCAACCAAGAGAAATATAAGGTAAAAAATCTCACAAAAGAAAACACAATTTGTATATTTTTATCCGGGAAGTACTTTTTCTCGGGTCGTGTCCCAACGAAATCGTGAATTGAGAATTTAGGAATAATTCGGAGATCGAGTTTAAAATAGTAAAAGACATTTTGAATTGTTTGATTACACTACAAAATATAATAGCATGAATTGAAAAACAATTAACTAGCACGAAATTTAAATGCACAAAATGTTAAAACGCGAGCTAAAATTGAAATTTAAAATCTAAAACACAACTTTTAACAAATTTTATACCTAAAAATCACAAATTTAAAATGAAAATTTTAAGAAAAAGAATTAGAATTTTTTATGTATTTTTGAATTTTTTATGATTTTTCAAAGTTAAATGAATTAATCAAAAATTAACTTTTTCTAAAAATTAACACTAAAATTTTTCTTTTATTTTTCAAAAATACTAGATTTAAAATGAAAATAATTGCAAAAAGAATTTTAATTTTCACTATTTTTTCTATTTTTTTATGATTTTCTAAGAAAAAGAATATTAACTAAAATCTATTTTAATTTCTAGAAAATACAAATTTAATTGGAAAAATAAAAAAAATGGTTTTAAAATGCTAAACTAGTGCAGAAATCTATTGGAACAAAAAGCCCCAAATTTTATCAACTAATTGTGCACTAATTTGTTCAATTAAAACTCAAACCCTAAGTTTTATTAAAACTAATTTCTAAAATTTAAATCTATTTAATTTTTCTAAGAAAGACAGGGTAGATATCGAAGAAATGAAACAACAGGGTAGGGGCGGGCAAAACTTGAGAAAATTTAACAATTATCAGTGGAAAACGGTTAACCTTTCTTTCTTTAGGAAAATTACAAAACAGACCCTGCGATGCTAGCTTATTATGCTTATTGAAAAAACGATTTTCAGCAAAAACTTAAAACTACAAAGTTGCTAAGGAGCTTATACTAAACAACTTTAATAAAGGCACTATCAACTTTTGACCACAGAATAAGCTGGAAAATAAGCCACTAGTTTCCTGTTACAGAAACAAGCACTTTGACAAGCTTTTTGGATTTGAACTTATTATGAGCTTATTTCTTGATGAAAATTAAAAGCAAAAGAAAATACTTGATGCTTAAGATGTGTTTAAAAGGAATCTAAACTAAAATTAACCTAGTTTTAACAAATTTAGAAAGAAAATTAAGATGAAAAGTGCAAAGTTTTTATGAACTGTTTTTGAGCTTTTTTCTAATAAGCTAACAAGCTTATTAATGAATCTTAGATGCTGAGATTTTGTAACTAAGCTATACTATGTTCCTTGAATCTACCTAGATAAAAGATTTCAAACTTTTCTAAATGAAATGGAAAATTCAGAGATTGAGTTAACCATAGCCATAAAATTGTTTGCTGTCATTAGAATTGCTGTGCACGTTGGCAATGCACAAGTGTACAGGTTAACACTCTACTTAAAACTGATTCAACTAACTCAATTCATGTACAACAATGCTTACTAACACATAGTTACCTTCTCATTGCTTAAAATGAATTTGAATCCTAAAAGCTCTTACTCTTAAACTGCCCTGGTGCAAATTTAGAGTTTATAAACTCTAAACTTTTAACAACTACAAACTAATTTCTAAAACTTGTTTAAATCCTTGTTATATTACCTAATTCAGCTAAATGATATGACTTGACAAAGTAGAGTTGACTTTAAGAGTCAAGTTAGGCTTATACCAAACACACCTTAATGAAATTGTCCAAAACTAAAGTAAGCTTAAAGTTCATTTAAAACTAAAACAGATTAAACCTAATATCTACTTCTACTAAAAATGACTTAATAAAACTAATTAACCTATAAAATGTCTAGCTTATTTATGAAAATAGGCAGTATTTCTCTACTAACTAATATTAACTACTATGACAGGGATAAATTATAAAAGATTTAGACTACACAATTTTAAATGCAATGAATAACCTAGAAACAGCTAATCACAAACCTAAACAACATTATATTGACAATAATAAGCAAATTGATTAAGCTCAAATTCTACTATGAAATATAAAAAAATGAAACCTGAATTTTGTAATCTCAGACACTAGCCACTCCTTCTGAGTGAGTGGCTTTAAAACTCAGTCCTAATGGCACCTTGCCTCTAAACCAAATAGCTATAAGCTAAATAAGCTAAGTGTAGCTTAATACTCCTTAATGCTTCCAAACTTGATCAATATGAATTCAAATGAACAATATTGAATACTAATAGACAAAAAACAGTATTAAAAAGCTATTAACCAAATTTGAACAACTTTAGAAAAAGAGAAAACAAAATAAGCTAAATTTAGCTTATTACAAGCTTATTGACTAAAAACGGCTTATTACATGAAAACTTGTAAACAAACTCAATTCAACTTTTTTATTGCTTTTAAAAAGGAAAGTACAAGATATGAATCAAAGAGTTCAATTGACTTGAAAAACTTTAAAAGCTTAATTGAAAAGTGAACAGTACACGTAAGAGAAAATTACAAAGAAAAAAAATTGAACTCTCTAAAAAAAACTACTAACTAACTAACTCTAAAACTGAATGTTTAAGCTTCTATTTATAGATGAGAGTGAAGAGAAGGTGAGAGCTTCTTCATTCCTAGCCTTTGATCTCTTCCATTTTGAATCTTGGCCGTTGGATCTCTTGAGTGAGGTGTTCGGACCAATTAAAGGCTGCCACGTCATAGAAATGACATGGAGATGGGTAAATACGATGTGGGTTGAGGGTTGGGAGAAACGGGAAAGATTTGGAGAAGTTGGGTTTGTTGGGGGGTTTTGGGCGGGAAAAACCGTTATAGGCGGTTAGAGGAAAAGTTGCCCGCGCTTGTGTTTGAAACTTTGCCTTTATTGCATAACTAGTCCTTGTGTTTTCTTTCAATCCGTGTAGTGTTAAAATGTCTTTGAAACTTGTCAATTCCGGTCCTTGTAGTTGCTATCTCTTTCTTTCTCTTTAATAAACCAACTTTCTAACTTTGACATCTTTGGTCCTTGGACTTTCAAAACATCCAAATGAACCCTTGAACTTTTGAAAACTTGTCATTATTGATCCTTTGACTTCAATTGGGTCTTCATTGACTTTCTTCTCTTGTTGTCGGCTGATCCGGCTTTGATATCTTTCCTCATATCTCTTTCTTGATTACTTGTCGGTTTTGGTCGTTTTTGCTCTTTTTGACTTTAATATTCTTTCCTGCACATTGAGACACAAAAGCACACATATTTCTATCTTTTGGCATATTTTTTGGCTTTTATTGGCGAAATCCTGGGCATTTAATATATACAATTTAACATTTATCAAAATTCCCCAAACTAAAGGATTGCCGTGTCCTCACGCAATTTTATTAAGTGTACACTTTGTAAACTAACAAGTTTCCAAAATGCCCTTGTTTTCACCTTTTATGAATCACCTTTTTTAAACAACTTAAGCTTTTCTCAACATTTAATCTCATGGAAACACATTAATGGCAATCATTGCAATTTTGCAACTTTTAGGCTCATTGAAATAGGCTACTCCCGATTAATAGAGCACAAAAGAGGAAAATTCGTCATCCTTGACTTTTCACTAGACTAAACAAAGCTATTAAACAAGATCATTGTCAATATAAGTCCAAATGATTAAGCTCTTATACTTATAACTTGTGAACTTTTCACTCCCAGGAATAAATTAATGATTAAGATGTGTGCACTCTTTTTAACTCAACCATAGATCAATTTATCTTCATAGTTGAAATCTATCTATGCTTTACAAATAAGCCTTGTGAGCTCAAATCTCGACTCAAAGCTAAAAGAGATTAGGAAACAAAACTTATAAATTGATTTGAGAAAATGAAATTTTTAACCATTCTTTTTATTTTCCATGTACTATAATTATTTTTTTCTTGCAATAGGAATGTTGTTCTTAGTTCGAACCCCTACTTAGGCCTTTCTCCCAAATAGGATATCGCAACAACAACCGGTGTTCTTAGTTCGAACCCCCACTCCGCTGCTAACGTTTGTGGGTTATCGCGACAACACCTTTTCCTACAAAGCTTAGAATCCAAAGTCCCTTAGTTGCAATCATCACCTAGGCCGCGCTCCCTAGTGATGAATGCCTACGAACCTTGATCCTACGTACATAGTTTTAATCCTTAGTTGCGACCCCATCCGAGTCTTTCTCTCAACATGGATACGCCAACGATTAAAAACTACATATAGCTTTTGTTATTCTATTTTTTCGAATGCTTCATTGGCACGAAAAATAATGCTTTTTGCATTAGAAATGCTTCATTGGCATTCTTTTTATAATTATCTTTTTGATGAATGGAAAAATTTCATTTTAGAAAATCAACTTATAAATTTGAAACCAAAAATCTTACTTACATGAATTATTTTCAAAATGTAAGACTTTTTCTAAAGACATTGGTTGACTTAGCTAAATTAAAAAGAGCACGTATGATTAAGTGTGTTAAGAGCTTGTGGGAGTAAAAAGACACAAATCATTCATATAAGCTTTAGGTTTTCCAAATAAACCTTGCTTAAGCAAATACACTTATATTTAGCTACATCATTCTTGTTCTTCACATTTTTAAAATCCAACGCAATAGGATTTGTGAAAGCTTAGCCCCACAAAAGGTAGGTTAAAGAACTAGCTAGGGCATTTTCACCCGGTCAAGTCAAAATTAACTCCTATTTCTCACCAACGGATTACCAAAAAGTGGTGTTTTTCCCCAAACTAAGCTTCTACTGTAAGCAAAAAATTTTAAAAATTTCCACTTTTTTCTCAAAAAGGGTAATTCAAAAAGGTTCAAACAAAGTTGCGTGAAGTGCAAGTCAATATCGAAGATATCCTTCCCCAAACTAAAAGGGGTTATAACAGGATTCAAACAAAAGGGAAGAAGGAATTTAGATTGTTAATTTGTGGAGTTTGAAAGTCATCTTTGTTAACAACAACCATTAAACTATTTACATTAATGAACCGGCGTTTATTTTTTCACACCCCAAACATATTTTCACTCTCTGGCTTTCTATTATGTATTCATATATCACTCTTCAATCAAATTTGCTTTTAAGGATGCTTTGGTTTTCGCTAAAGAAAATTTTAAAAGAAAAATAAAGGTAGATCGCAAATTTGAAAAAAAAACGAGCTATTTGTAGAAATGAAAAATATGATGACGATGTTGGCAATGAAACTATAAAAACCGGCAAAGAGACTTTCAAAACCGATTAATTCGTATACATTGCATATCAAGTTTTTACATCACTAGAAAGTAAATTTGACTAGTTTAGTTAGAGTGTATGAATGTATCTTTATATTATTTAGCATTTAAAAATTAAAATCCTTATATGATAAGATAAGAAGCTAAAAAGGTAGTTGTGTGAACCTTGTTCTTTAAGCCATATTATAAGAGTTGTTTAGATATTAACAACATATAGTTATATTTGAAACTAAGAGTTTTGAGGGAAATTATACGTGTGAAAATGAAATACCGATTGATATACTTAATCAAATTATAAATCTAAGCTCTTTTAGTAATACTTATATGACGTAAAGATTAATGTTAACCATTTCAATAACAGTTTCTTTGGCAAAAAGAAAAACTAAAGTCACGATTGAAAGTGTCATCCAAAATAATAGATTTATTGGCTCATTTATTAATTGAAAATAAAATATTATAATATATAGATTTTGAGAAACTAATTAAAAATTTCACATAAAAAACATAAAAATTAAATTGTATATAACTGGTTTTCAGCAAATAACTTTGAAAAAAGGCCTCGTTTGAAGTCTTCGCTTTAGGCCTCCGAATAGGTTGAGTCGCCCCTGCTAATGGGGTTTTGCAAAGTGGCTTTCTGGGGTGGGATAAGAAGTCGCGCGCAACTTATAACTCACGTAGGTGAGTGTTGTACCGTCCAGCCTTATCCACAGAGAGTAAAAAATATTGACCACAACTTAGCTGTAGTCTATGTTGGACCGTACGTGAAATCTTAAGGCTTATATAAAAATGAGAAGATAACAAATGGGCCGAACCCACATAGCAATACTATATAATGCACCATCTAAGCAAAATTAAACCATCGACATCATTTGTGGCCCCTATCCTACCGTATGTTCTTCCTCATCATGATCTTGTTTGGATTGAGATTCTCTAATGTTTAACTCTCTCATGTTAGTGATAATGTGAGATTAGACAAAATAGTAAATTATTTTCATTAATTAGTGGTGGTCCTATTTTATCATTTTCATGTTGTTGATTGGTTCAACTTGACCAACATGAGAGGATAAACTTGAAAGGATCCTCATCCATCTTGTTTACTCTTAATTAATTTCCTATTATAAGTGTATACTAGTTATAACGCCCGTGCACGCACGGGTGTTTTTCTAAAAAATTTAATAATGGTTTTTATTAATTTAAAAAGAAATAGTTTAATTATTTTTTATCCAAACACAATTATTTTGAATCTCAAAATTTTTTGTATTAGTTTTTGCGTTATCAACCTACACACAAAACGACAATAATGACTTTAATGACAATTTTTTGTTAATAAAGCAGGTTTGTTAAAATCTGTGTAATCACACCATCTAAGCTATATAAGCTCATGTGTTTCGTCTAAAAAGATTCACATGTATCTAATTTTTAAAGATTATGCTTTACAAAGATGTAGTTGTCCATTCACAAACTTTATGAAAATATAGTTTTCAACATTAAAATGGGCACTGAAGGAGAGAGATGATTATGAGTCTTTTAACATGTTGTTAATAAAATAGCTTGTTAATCGGCCTATATTCGAACTTGTTTCCAAACTGGACATCATATACCCGTATGCAATGCTTGTACGCTCGTGAACACGGATTTCCTTTCGCATCTTTCGTCCATAATTTTACCATTGACATCTGGGTGCAATATGCAAACCCCGTCATATCAAAACATAGGCATCTCACTATAAAGAAATTAAGAAAGTTTAATAAGTTAACTAACATAAATTTTAAATTAGTATATCAAGTGGTAAATTTAAAAAATGATTTTGAAAGTTATGATAAGTAGCTGCTGAAATTTGTGGCAAACCGGAGACCGCCTTAACGTAACCTGGTCTTTGTGGCAGCATATTCGTGGAACCATGGTCTATAAGTTGAAGCATGGGTCAAAGGTACGTATAGAACAAATATAGAACACATGCATAAAAGCCAAGATATGGTAATTTTTGTCAAGAGTTGCTTCTTAAATGTGTTTCAATCGGATTGTGTTCATAACTTTAACAACATTTTACATGTTTTAGTCACTTGGTTTTCTAACTTAAAAGTGTCATAGATGTAAGCTACATTTCACGGTTGATGTTTTGTTCTGTATAGGAGCATTAGTTTAATTTTTAATGTTTAACTTCTTCGGGAACTTTAAAAAAAAAAATATCAACTTACAGATTATATTTTCATCTCGGTAGTCAAACTATGCAAAGCCAACACATATCATGCAGTTCAAGAATCTCCCATGTCCAATCTCTGCATTTCAAGCAACACATAATTTATGGTATTTGAGTCATGGTTATGTCATACGTAGAGTGAAGGGCAGTTTTTCAAAATTTTATTTGAAGTACTTATAATGTACGAATCATGAAATATATAGAAACAAATGTGTATACCTTAATAATATCTCTTCTTTCAAAGAGTCCATTAAAAACTTCACCCGTTCAACATCCAATGTTTAGAAAGAACACAAAGTAAATGAACATGTTGATGTTACAATTCAATACTCTAATAAATTGTATGCATAAATATAAATACAGTAAAGTTCGAATCGAGAATCTAGCGTGTCATTTAAATCTAACTTTCATTTTAAGCATTGTGCTTCCGTCTATACTAACCTTGTGTATAACAATGTTTCACGACTGTAATTAATAAAGCGACCCAATTTTCCTTCCATCTATACTAACATTTTCTGTATGACATTGTGCTTGAGTGAACGTGCTCTCTTCTTCCTCTTGTTTCTTTTTCTTCCATATCACATCTACAATGATATAGAAGTAAAAATCCCAACTTATACGCAAAGATCATGCAAGACGACTTCACCAGGCTTATGGGTCTATGCAACTCTAATAGCAGAGGCTCGACCAGTGACAACAATGTCAAGAGAATGTTTACTGAGTCGATTTGCAGCATAAGCGAAGGAACAACTGCATCAAAAATCCTCAAGATCATTGATTGTTCCGGTAACAACCTTTATAAGAATAAAAAGTGTGGTTAACATAAAATCCTCTTAGGATCACGTAGGGGAAAGAGTATGGTCCTAGAGGTGGGCACTATTACCAACTTCAGACTCATCTACTGTAAAGTTATTAATGGGTTAAGTGGTATTGTTAACTTATTATACATTATTGTTTGGATTCTCGGTCTTTATCAGTTATATTTTCATTAGGTAGCTTTCAACTAAGCTCTCACATCTGCTCATCGACAATTTAATTAAGATCCTCAAAGTTCATTTTTTCTAATCTTACACCATTTAATGTATTCCCTTAGTTGATGTCACCATAAAATTTAAATCATTGATTTCATTTATTTGATATATAAACTATAATTGGCCATCAACTTATCAAGCCACTATACATAAAAGGCTACACACTGTAAACGATGATATCTACCTGATGATGATGAGGTATGAAATCAGTAGAATCCCGTCATATGATTCCCTCAAAAATTCTACACAACTAAAATTTAGTGTCTGCTAATAAGCTTACCAAAACACCCCAGAACCAGCTAAAAATGCCCAAAGTTTATCTTTAATATGAACAACCTCCTAAATCACTTTAATCAACAAAATTTATCTAATGTTTTATGTTGTAAAATATAATGTGTTAAAAAAAAGAGAATGCAAATTTCATTACTACCCATCTTTTTATTTGAATTCACATTATTTTTCAACTCACCTCAACTAAAATCACATAAAATCTTGAATCAAGCTTAGAAAGCACAATTCTTTATTTCTAACGCGGGGCTTGTCGATGTTACTTTGGAAGGATATGCATTTACATGGGCTCATCCCTCGGCTTCTAAAATGAGCAAACTAGATCGTTTTCTAGTTTCAGATGGTATTTTTTCTCTATTTCCTTCCATTACAGCCATTTGCCTCGACCGTCACCTATCGGACCATCGTCCAATCCTGCTTCGGGAAGTCAAGTTGGATTTCGGACCAACTCCTTTTCGATTTTATCATTCATGGTTTGATTATGTCGGGTTTGATGATATGATTAAATTGTCATGGCACTCGTTTTCTCACTCGGATACTAATGGGATGATTCGTTTCAAAAAAAAACTACAAGATCTTAAGAAAATTATTCGTAGCTGGATTAAAGCCAAGAAGCTGGAAATATCAGGTTCAAAAAATGAGATGATTTCGGAATTGGGGGCGATTGACAAAGATATGGATCGTGGGGTTTTTGACGATGATACTGTTTTTCGTCGATTCGAACTGAAACATAAACTTCTTAATGTTTCTGAGATGGAATCGAAAGATAATTTTCAGAAATCTAAAGTCAAGTGGGCGGTAGAGGGGGATGAAAACTCAAAATTCTTCCATGGCATCATCAATAAGAGGAGAGCTCAGCTAGCGATTCGGGGCATTTTCGTTGATGGATTTTGGGAAACAGAACCAGGTATGATTAAAGACGCTTTTTTTAACCACTTTGCTTCTCGATTTAAAGAACCTGCCAATCACAGATTTAAATTAAATTTTGAGTTTAATAAGAAGTTGCACCAAAATCAAATGGAAGATTTAGAGAGAAGTGTGTCGCGCGATGAAATTCGGAGGGCTGTGGTGATAATAAATCTCCGGGCCCCGATGGCTTCACCTTTGAATTTTTTAAGAAATATTAGGATTGTATTGGGTCT
>BQNB010078108.1:5338-30644 GCA_026074375.1 Tanacetum coccineum
GAGTATGTTAAAATGTGAAGAAAAAAATTGAGGTGGACAGAGAAAAGGGGTAGATATGTAAAGACAAATATATTGTTGCCTCTGGTTTGGAAGGACACGGTTTTTAACACCCTTTGAAACCAGACCATCATTTTGATTAAGGTGTAAAATAAACATCATTTATTAGTCGTTTGGATTTAGAAATGGCCCCATATGGCCCATTAAATCAAAAATAAACAGCTCATGTCTCTTATTTAGTGGGTTTATGGAAGATCAAAACATGCTTTCTTGGTTGAATGGTCTACTAGCACAAGAAGGGGAAGCAGGAATAGGTTGGAGTCATGTGACTCCTCCTTGAGACGTGGGAACGAGGTAGAGACAAGGGTAAAATGGCCATGTTTCATGGCTTTAGGTTTTTACTTATATTTAGGGTAAGGTGATGTTTCAAGGCAAGAAAGATAATGTTGGTGTATCCTCTTATGGGGGTCGGTTTTGGACTATCAAAAGGAGGAAGGAAAAAGCTAAAAGTTGAAATGTGTAAGTGTATATATATGTGTAGTATTATTACCTCAAAGGCGGTCAGGGTATTTGGTACGTAGTGCATGCATGCATGGAATATAATGCAAGACTTGAAAGATTTACGTAAAACTTGTAAAACCGAATGCATATGATTATAAAATCATGCTCATGAGTGACGGAATACGTTCAAATATGTTTTTTGTTATACGCGGGATAACCTAACGATTATACGTAAAGTCAAATATTTCACGTGTTTAGAATAAATCATTCAAGTTAATAAATAAAAGTTAACGTGAAATTTGTCAGTTGTTACAGTCTTCCTTTGTTAAATGAATTTCGTCCCGAAATTCAGTTTGTGGTATTCGGTGATGAGGTATTTAGGAAAAGATGCGGGTATTTGTTACAAATTTGTCTTTACGCTCCCAAGTGAATTCAGGACCACTCCTAGAATTTCATCGAACCTTAACGATCGGAATACGACTTTGTTTAAACTGTTTAATTTCCCGGTCCATAATTTCTACCGGTTCCTCGACGAAAGGTAGTTTGTCATCGACTTGAATTTATTCCAGTGGAATAACGAGTATTAAATCTGATAATCATTTCATCATATTTGAGATGTGAATGTGTTGTGAAATTTATTGAGTTCTTGTAGAAGCTCGAGTCGGTAAGCTACTGGGCCAATCCTAGTTAGAATCTTTAAGGGTCCAATATACCTTGGGTTTAGCTTTCCTCGTTTCCCGAAACGTATCACGCCCTTCCATGGTGAGACTTTCAACATGACCTTATCCCTAACTTGAAATTCTAACGGTTCACGCCTCGCATCAGCGTAACTCTTTTGACGATCACGTGCGACCTGCAACATGTTTCGTATTTGGATGATCTTCTCAGTGGTTTTGTGAATGATCTTTGGACTAGTGAGTTGGCTATCTCCAACCTCCGTCCAGCAGATGGGTGATCGACACTTTCGTCCATAAAGTGCCTCAAACGGTGCAGCCTTAGTGCTGGTATGATAACTATTGTTGTAAGAAAATTCAACCAGTGGCAAATGGTTATCCAACACCAATTTCCAAAATCATTCATACAAGCGGTAACCATATCCTCGGATGTTTCGGATAGTTCTTTTACTTTAGCCAATCAGTTTGTGAGGTGTTACGCGTGTCTTCATATACAGACGCGTACATGCTCTCATGGATAGCGACTGTCAAAATCTAACGTAATCGTCCTACCTCTGTCTAAAGATAATTAAAATTGGCCATCATGCCTTGAGATACTTCGTTCAGATAATCTGGGTCAATCTCTTCCATCTTGTTCAGTTCTTTGATTGCAAGAAATGTGCATCATTTCGTAAAGTTGATCGACTTTATGACCTAAATTTGTACGTGATACGCTTGACGTCTTCGGTAGCTTTGTGATAAAGTCCATTGTTATTCATTCTCACTTCCATTGGGGTATCTCAAGTTGTACCTACAAACCAGATGGTTTTTGATATTCCGCCTTCACCTTTGAGCACATCAAACATTTGCTGACATAAGTGGTGATATATGCCTTCATGTTAGGCCACCGGTACAACTTCTTAAGATCGTGGTATATTTTTCCAAATCTAGGATAGATAGAGTACTTGGATTTATGTGATTCATGCATAATTAAATCCCTTAAACCTCCAAAGTGTGGTAGCCAACTTTTGTTCATAAAACATCGGGTTTCATCCGAACGAGTCTTAAACTCTTTGTCCATACCTCGTAGGGCTTAAGTTTTTTATGTTCTCTTCTTTGAATGATTCAACTTTCGCATCAAGAATTTGTGAGGGAAGGTGCGTATGTATCGTCATGACCAAGGCTCGAACTCATAGCGGCTTAGCCCGTTCCTTTTGAATAAGGGCATCAGCAACAACATTCGTCTTTCCGGGGTGATAACGAATATCACAATCGTAATCACTGAGGAGCTCGATCCATCAATGTTGCCTCATGTTCAACTCTTTTTAATCGAGTATGTGTTGAAGGCTCTTATGGTCTGTGTACACAGTATACCTTATGTCATACGAGTAGTGTCTCCAAATCTTAAGAGCAAACACTACGGCTCCTAGTTCCAAATCATGAGTCACGTAATTATTTTCGTGGATTTTGAGTTGACGAGATGCGTAAGCTATGGCCTTCTCCTTATGCATCAATATGGCACCTAGTCCTCTGTGTAAAGCGTCACAATAAACCACAAGATCATCGGTTCCTTCTGGTAATGATAAAATCGGTGCACTATAGAGTTTATGCTTCAGTAGTTGAAAAGATGACTCTTGCCTTTCTTCCCAATCAAACTTTTGATTCTACTAAGTCAGTTTAGTCAAAGGCTTAGCTAGCTTAGAGAAACCTTCAATAAATCGTTAGTAATAACCAGCAAGACCTAAAAATTGGCGTATCTCTGTAAGGGTTCTAAGTGACTCCCAATCTTTGATAACTTCAATCTTAGTGAGGTCAACGTGTATGCTTTGACTATCAATCACATGCCCGAGAAATTATACTTTTTGGATCCAAAATTCACACTTGGAGAATTTGGCGTACAACATCTTTCTTAAGCAATTCTAAGATTAACTTCATGTGCTCTTCGTGTTCTTATTTGTTTTGCGAGTAGATCAGAATATCATCGATGAATACATTTTGTGATGTATCGGTTTGTGTAATAAGCTTAATAACGTGTATTTTGCATTTAGAGGTATTTTAATAATATAATTAATTGGATGTTCACCGGTCAACTTTTTAATATGCGTTGATGTACTATTTGTTTGTACATAGTGCTTAGAGATTTGTAATTGCTTAAAATGTATTTATAAAAATCTTTAAAAAAATGATAAAGAAAGTCTAGAATGCTTTATATGTAGTATAAAATATTCTCGAGGCATCAAAAACATTTTTTTAGCATAGTTCCATACTTACTGTTATTTAACATTTTAATAACATATTACTTTTTGTCGTTGCTTATTTTAGCATTTTCAGCATCAAGTTAACACTTTTGGCATTGTCAATTTTGTTCAAACATAGAATAAGTAAAACAATGAATATTTTATGTTGTGAATAAAAAATACTAAAAGATATTAGAATAATTAATAGAGGTGGAGTGAGACGGTTTTTTATTTGACATGAGACGAAAACGGCCCAGACTATTGGATTTTTAATAGGGATATGATATAAAGACTCATCCGCCTAATTTACTATTTGTATCTTTGATTTTTTGGTTTGTTTATTTTTTTTTATTTTCTTTAGTTTTATAATTTTGTTTATATTATAAAACTGTGAAACAGAAAATATGAAACAATAAATATAAAGTTTAACAAATCAAAATTACGAAACAAAAATTGATAAAAAATAAACAAAATGACAAAAGAAAATTTTGTACTTTTTTTTTTACTTTTTAGCGGGCCAAGGAGGTACCAATAGTAATACCCTTTCTAAGGCTATGCACTATGGATGGGTCGACCGACTCGGTCGACCGATGGCCTTGTCGGTTTTTTTTATTATTATGTAATGTTTTTAAATTCAGTATTACAATTTTAAATTCAGTATTCAAATTTTAAATTTCAACGGCTACTATTACAACGGCTAGTTTTCTTTTATTATAAATACCTCTTTCCATCATTCATTTTCTCCTACATTTTCTCCCATATTTTTTCTCACAACTTCTTAAATTTTGTATTCAAATTATAAAAATCCAACAACTATGGATAATAAAACGACCTAAAGCAATCCCCCGACACCCAAGAAACCACCCATGCCTCCCATTTTTTTATTTTCTACGGGTGATTTGTCATCACAACAAAATACACACCAACCAATGTCTCCCATTTCTTCATTTTCAACGATCAAGGAAATCACTGATGAAATTGATGATGATGTGATTGATATACCAATTATCTTACAGATGGAACTACCTTATCCTGCGGAAGAGCAAACCTAACATACTTTCTGATGAAGAGCACTAAGAGCAAAAGTTAGAAGAAGAAGCATAATAAAATGGTTTGAAAACAAAAGAGTTAGATGAGAGAATTAAGCAAGAACAAACTCATGATGAGTTATTCAGGTTGGAATTTTGGGTCAGAGTGAAATCTGATTCAGAATACGAATCAGATTAATTTCATACGTTTACGTTTTTATTTAACTATTATCGTTTCTAATAATCTAGGAACTATTTTGATTATATTGTTTTATTGTAATGTTTTAATGTTATTTGAATTATTATGTAATGTTTTTTATTTTATTATGTAATGTTTTTATTATTAATGAAATTTAATTTTGTTGTTAAAAAAATTAGAAAAAAATAAAGGTCGCCTTATAGTGGCAAAAAGTCGTCTGTAGGTCGTCAGAGAGAGAAAACTGATGTGACAGAATAAAATGAAATGGAAACTTAGCAAAATACTTTTCTTGAGTAAAATTATATCCTGAGGTGTTTTCTTCATCTGCGTAGATTTGTGAAACAGTCGAGGAGTGTTGTCCGTATGACAGTTCATCTAAATGCTTCCCGATTATAGTTGTTTCTATGTGTTTTTGAGTTTGGTAATAACTTTAATATGTGCCAATGTTCATAGATAAGAGGACATGCTTGCTCTATATGTACCAATGACAAGAATTGCTATTCTTGCATCTAGTATTCCAAGGCATCATCTGAAATGACTACAAATATGTATAATTTGGCTATCTCATATTCATTAGGAGCATAACCCAAAGTAAAAATGCATAAATTGTCAAAACCATAGATCCTGATGTGCCTGGTTTTTTGAAATATGCTACACTTGATAATCTTTCAGATGTTAAATATGAGCCTAAATAGTGCATGTGACCTGAAAATGCTTGGGAACAGAAAGCAACTAATATGTCATCTTGTTATTGTAGGTACTTACTAAACAACGCAAATCAAGGTGTGACAAGCAGTTAAATATGGAGGTGAATTCCATCAAAGATGCATTTGATCGTGTCACAAAGAAGCAAAAGGTATCATCATCTAAATCTCAAGAGACCATCGAACAGATCAACCAGGAAATCCAACAAGCATTATCAGGTATACAAGCAGCAACAAACAGTGAACACAATTCGATCCTTACTGAACTGAAAGCAAAGTTAAAGGAGATTGCTCCACTTGGTCAGCTAGAAACTACCCAAAAGGAACTAAATGTCGCTTTTAGCAAATATATTAAGCTTCTCGAGAAAAATTTCAATCCAGATATATCGAAGGCTTACAGAAACGTTGACTTTGACCTTCACACAGTCAACCAAATAGTCGCTAGTCATTTCTACCGTGAAGGCTTGTTTGACATTGGTGACTCCTTTGTAAACGAATGCCATGAAGAAGCTGTTGTCGAGAGGAAAATACACTTTCTTGAAATGTATAAAATACTCGAATCTATGAAGTCTCGTGACTTGGGTCCTGCTATAAAGTGGGCCACGGCTAACCAAGAAGACCTCCAAAAGAATGGATCAGACATCGAACTCAAACTCCACCGTTTGCAATTCTTCGAAATTCTTCAACACGGTCGAACAGAAGAAGCTCTGAAGTATATCCAAACTCATATATCTCCTTTTGGTAACCAACATTTACCCGTAATACAGAAACTAATGGGATGTCTCGTATATGTCAAGAAACTCAATTCATCTCCGTATTCCCATCTTCTGTCACCAAACCATTGGGCCAAACTGGCCCACGAGCTGGTTCAACAGTTCTGCATTATCGTGGGCGAGTCATACAAAAGCCCGCTAGGCGTGACAATAGCTGCTGGACTTCAAGGGTTACCAACCCTTTTGAAACTAGCTAATGTGATGACTGGAAAAAAGCAAGAATGGCAGTCTATGAAGCAGTTACCTGTTCCCGTTGATTTGGATAAAAACTTTCAGTTTCACTCTATATTTGTGTGTCCCGTGAGTCGTGACCAGGCCAGTGAGAATAACCCTCCGATGCTGATGTCATGCGGGCACGTGCTTTGCAAGCAGTCGATAACTAAGTTGACGAAAAACAATATCACAAGGCCTTTCAAGTGTCCGTATTGTCCTACAGAGGTAGAAATGGTTCAATGCAAGCAGCTGTACTTTTAATCTGCATTATGGGTTTTACGTCTAAGGTACTCGTAGTGTTCCTATTTAAGTGTTTCTTTTAAATTATGTTTTCAGAATGTTATGCGTTTAGAGAATAGACTGTTTAAAGTTATACCGTAAAACCTACTGGTGGTCTACTTTTTAGTTTTTACTTAATTTGCTTGCAAGTTGTAAATAGAAATTATTCCCCTTTGTTTACCAGTCTAATCCGTTTCTTTATAACAATAAGGTATTATTTGGTACATCTAACATGTAAGAAAGATACTGAAGTATCTCTCATTGATATCAGTTTTACATCTTAAGCCAATATAATTAGCAACCATTGTGTTACAATATAATTTGCTGATATCTATATGTCTCCTTAAACTTAAAATTTTCACCAAAGACTGTATACGCACACTCGAGGCTGAGGTAGACAAGGTATGTGTAAACGATAACTGATGTACTGATGTATAAGCTTTTTTTTAAGTTGTACATATTTACTAAAGTTGAGCAAACCTGCATTTTTTTATTAAATTTGCCACTTGCCAATATAAATGCTTGTTGAAGACTTAAAGATCTATTTTTAAGTATATCCATTGTTAGAAAAAACAAAAGACTGTGTTGACCCATAATGAGATGCATAAAATAAATGAAATTAATAAAGTAGAAGCAAATAATAGATAGCATTTTGGTGAAAGATATTGATAAAAGTTAGCGGAATTTAAGGAAGTAGATCCATCAGATCTTGATCCCTCCAAATGTGTGAAAGACTTTCTTTTTCACCTTTTAACCTTCTTCTTCACTTTACCACTTCAAAGTTTTACCTTTTCCCCATACACCGTCCTTAAAGTTTCTTACAAAAAGGTTTCCATCATTATTAAACTACCCGTATGTTTTTAGGCTAAACTTAAGAGTTTGGGTTTAATGTACAAAAATGACGAATTGGATCAAGTTTGGACTGAAACAAATGTTACAGTGATTTATTTTTTAATGAGAACTATCTCTCAATATATACACCACAAATCTATTTTACTTTAATTAAGCAAGACTTGGATCCGCGGACATTTGGTGGGTAGACTTCTGACACAATAAAGTACGATTGAAATACAAACTATTCATTGCGGCATCAAGAAAAGATGAAAACTTTTTGTTAATACTCTCCCTTTATTGTAAAGGATTATTTTCTCTCTAATTTGGTTTTTATAAACGGATATATACTTTATTACATGTTACAAGAAAAATAATAACATCATAATCATACAACTCTTTCCTTTTTGAGTAAAATGCCTGGGAAGGTTGTATTTAACTGATTTGATTTGTCCAAAAGAAAACCCATGAAATGAAACAATCTGTTAGTCTTTATTTGCTAGTAATCATTTAATTTACTTAGAAAACATCATAATCATTTCAAGAAACTCGAGATTACAACTTTAATAATTTAAAATACAATTATTACTAGTATTATTATTATTGATTACATGGTTTTAAGGAATATTATATTTGAAAACATATTTTCCCCACCACTACTTAAGAATAATCCAAAAAAGCTCATGTATTAAAACCGTTAAATGGGACACAAGCTGCACCCCGTCATTGTTTGTTCTTATCTATTTTTTTAAAAATAGCTGAAGTGAAGAGACCTTGATGACATTTTCTTCATAAAAGAATTTGTGGTATCTTATAAAACACACAACATATAAATTAACTAGGTGAAATTGGTTTTATCAAAGAGATGGCATATAAATATTTACTATTGACCTCTGCATAAAAGAATGCACATCGACGATACGCTCCTCCCCTCCCACTAATTCTTCCTCAATCTTTCATTCAATCAAAAAAAAAAACCCTAATCTTCAAAAACCCTAATCAATTTTCCTCCCTTCAACCCCTCCCCATCTTCTTCCTCGATCTTTCATTCAATAAAAAAAACCCTAATCTTCAAAAACCCTAATCAATTTTCTTCTTCATGGGAAAGCAATTCGTCAATACGGATCAAAATGGTTGGACATGGATAACTCGGAACAAGAAATCAAAACCAATTGGAAATCCTTATCATAAGGATTTGGAGAACATTGCAACATCCTTTTATGTCACCAATATGCCTCCGGCATTAACATCAAAAGGATTATGGAACGTGTGTGCTTCTCATGGTCGTTTGGTTGACGCTTTCATCGCTAATAAATTATCTAAAGGAGGTAAACGCTTTGGTTTTATTAAATTCCTTGGTGTTAAGGATGCAAATTCTATTGTGAATTCTATGTCGAATATATGGATTGGTAGTTTTCATCTTTACATCACCTTAGCTTTAAACCAACATCCCAACACAAAAACCCTAGCACCAAAATATACTCAATCCCAACCAAAACCTACCAACGCTTTCACTACCGCCAATAACCATAACGCCTTCCCATCTCTTAACAACATCGCCACAAATAATAAACCTCCAGAAATCAAAACACACCAACCAAAACCCTCATACTCCTCGACCCTCAAATATGTTCCCATATCAACCTCCAACGAAACAAAACCCATCCAAAAACGCACCATCACACTCTCGGAACAAGAAACCATTAATGTGGAAAACACGGATACAATCCTACTTGTGAAATTGAAAGACATCGATTCCATGGAAAACATGTATGTCATTTGTAGGAATGAAGGCTTCTTAGATCTTAATATTCATCATGTTGGCGGATACTGGATTTGGATACAATTTCCCTCATCTATGTCTTGCTCTAAATTCCAAGAGAATGAAAGTCTTAAAAGGTTGTATTCGATTAAAAGGGCTCCCATGCCTAATTTTAAAATTGACGAACGAATTCTTTGGATTGAGGTGAGTGGTTTACCTTTATGTGCTTGGGGCTCAATGGCTTACAAAAAGATTGCAAGTAGCTTTGGGAAATTCTTGTTCTTTGAGAAGGAAGAATCCACAGCATTGAGTTCGGGTAGACTTTGCATATCTACCAAATCACATCAACTCATCTCGGAAACTGTTCAAGTCGACATCAAGAATGAGTCTTTTGAGGTTTCGGTCCAAGAAATTGGATCATGGAGTACAAAAATAAAAGATGACTACAATGACATTTCCTCCAACCACGACTTAAAGGAGGTGGATCATGTATCTGAATCAAACGACGAGCAACCGATTGATGATTTTGAAATACTCCAAACAAAACTCAACAATATGGATGAACAAGCTTTTGACAATGAACTGGGTACCGAAGGGGACAAAAAAGATGGTGAAAATAGGTATTCAATCGACTCCCCAAAGAAAAAAATGGAAGAAGACACCAATTTTAATTCCACTAATTCAGAAACAAAGGATAATTCTTCGGATTTAAGTAGACCTCCTGGATTTGAGTTCATGAAAAAGAGCTTTTCATCATCTAGCAATTGTTCTACATCGTTTGCAAGACGTAGAAAAAATGATATCAAAGGATTTTCCCTTTTAAGTGAACTCAACCAAATCATTGATGTGGGCTCATCACTTGGTTATGATGTTAGAGGATGTAAAAAAACTCTAAACAAAATGATCAAAGGAATCGGGATTCACATGGTTGACAAATGAATATTTTGTCAATAAATAGTTGTGGTACGAGGAAAAGAAGAAAACGCATGTGGATAAAGGACCTTTGCCTTAAACACAATGTGCATTTTCTTGGGATTCAAGAATCAAAAATGACTCGTCTTGAGCTATTTCGAATTAAATCTATGTGGGGTAACTATGCTTTTGATTATGCTTGTAGTATGGCTCGTGGTCTCTCAGGTGGTCTTATTTCTATATGGGACCCCAATATGTTCTCTAAGAATTCTATTTGGTGTGACGACTCGTTTATTATTATCAAAGGGAATTGGAAGAATGTAGTGGGAGACTGTTTCATGGTGAATATTTACGGCCCACAAGATCATGTTTCTAAACTTGCCTTATGGAATAGACTCACAGACTTCATGCATCACCATAATGGCTCCTATATTATGTTTGGAGACATGAATGCTGTCAGAAACGCACAAGAAAGGTTTGGTACTACTTTGAATAGTATTGAAGCTGATCATTTTACTTGGATGAATAAAGGTACTAAGCTTAGTAAACTTGATCGCTTCCTTATTTCAGAAGATGTGACTATTCGGCTCCCAAATGTTCGGATTACTGCTCTCGATAGGTTATGGTCTGATCATAACCCTATCCTTCTTCATATTGACAAAACTGATTTTGGTCCCACTCCGTTCAAATTGTATAACTCATGGCTTCTGAGAGATGGTTTTGATAACCTCATTAAAGAGGATGAGAAATGGCTTGATTCTAATCTCAAATGTCATGAAAAGTTTCGCCGCCTCAAAGATAAGATCAAACAATGGAGCAACAACATCAAGACGTTGGAAAGAAACAGAAAAACCGTGGCTCTTGAGGAAATTAATTCAATTGAGAAAAGGATTGATGAGGGATCCGCTATGCCTTCCGACAATGATCACCGCCTCATCCTTCTTCAAGAAATTGAAAAGATCGATAAGTTTGCTTCAATGGATATTATTCAAAAAGCTCATGTCAAATGGGATATAGAAGGGGATGAAAATTTCAAATTATTCCATGGCTCATCAACCCAAAAAAGGCGGAATCAGATGATCCAATGGATTATGGTTGAAGGGAAAATTGGATCACGGAACCCTGTTTGCTCAAGGATGCCTTCCTTCAAATTTCTATAAAGGAAATTCCAAGCTCACAGATTCACAGTTATTGTTCTCTAACCTTCCTCATTTTTCTATTCCCATAATGCATGGATCGAGAAACTCTTGAAAGACAGGTTAACTTGAGGGAAATTAAAGAAGCCGTTATGGGATTGTGGAAGGTAGTAAGCTCCGGGCCCGGATGGTTACTCTTTTGCGTTTGTGAAGAAGTATTGGGGCACTATTCAGAAGGATCTATATGATTTTGTTAACTTATTCTTTGCTTCTTGTGTTATGCCTAATGGTGTTAATTCTTCGTTTTTCACCCTTATCCCAAAGGTCAACAACCCTACCTTAATCACTGACTTTCGCCCTATTTCGCTTATTGGTATACACTATAAGATCATTGCCAAGATTTTAGCTAACCGTTTATCTAAAGTGATTGACAAGATTGTTAGCAAGGAACAGTCGGCGTTTATTGCTGGTCGTCAAATTCTTGATGGCCCCGTTATTCTAAGCGAAATCATTGAGTGGTATAAAAAATGAAAAAAGAAGCTCCTCATTTTTAAAGTGGACTTTGAAAGACTTTTGATTCCATAAGCTGAAATTACTTGATTCACATTCTTGACAGTTTTGATTTGGTAATAAATGTGCTCTTGGTTAATGCTTGTCTCAATTCTTCGAGGAGCTTCTATTTCTTATTAATGGTAGCCTACGTTGAAGTTTCATTAAGGCGTGGTCTTAGCAAGGAGATCCTCTATCTCTTTCCTTTTCATCTTGGTTATGGAAGGTCTCCATAATGCTTTTGGGAAGCAGTGGAAATGTTGATTACTCGTTGTTATTATTAAGATTCTACTATCAATGTTTCCCATCTTTTATATGTAGATGATGTGATATTAATACGGATTGAATACTAAAGACCATAGATAATATCATTCGTGTTCCTCCATGATTTCTATCTAGCCGTCGGTCTCAAGATTAATATTCACAAGTCTAATATTTATGGTATTGGGGTTAATAAAGATGAAGTTTTAAGTATGGCTAGCAATGCTGGTTGTATTGCAGGTGATATCCCTTTCAATTACCTTGGTCTCCCCATTGGTTCCAATATGAAGTCTATTGCTAGCTGGAAGACGCTTGTTGATCATTTTCATATGAGGCTTTCCTCTTGAAAGCTAATCTTCTATTTTCCGATTGGGGGTCGTCTGACTCTTATCAAGTATGTGCTTGGTAGTCTTGGTATCTACTATCTATCGATTTTCAGAGCACCCGAATCGGTCCTTCAAGACCTGGAAAGAATTCGGGCTAAATTTTTTTGGGGTGGTAATAAAGATAAAAACAAAATGGCTTGGGTCAAATGGCCAATTATTCTTATTCTTTTGATAAATGGAGGGTTAAACATTGGCAGGTCTTAAAGCTTTTAAACCTTGCTCTTCTCAAATAATGGCGTTGAGGTTTCTTTCTTCCCCAAAACGCCTTTGGTTCAGGTCATCAAGGCTTCTCATGGTCAAGAAGAGTTTCGATACAATGGGTTGTAGCTTTCAGGGCCATTTGGCTAACATTGTTGGAATCAATTTTTCCAATCGTAATGTATTATCTTATCTAACCACTTTTCGTTATTAAAGTAGACTGTGGCACTGTATAGATTTGGAGATATTTGGTAGGCGAGACTCCTCTTTTTACAAGGTACAATCGGCTCTATCATCTTGATCAAGACAAAGATTTTCTTATCATTGACCGTATTAATAATGGGCAATGGTCTTGGAATTGGTCTCGGACCAATCTTGGTGTTAGAAATCTTGCCTATTTATGTGACATGTTAAATGAGATCGGTCAACTAAATATTGATGTCAATGAAGATACTTGTACTTGGAGTCTTGGTCCTAATGGTACTTTTACCGTTAAGGATGCTCGTTATAGGATTGACCAAAATATCCTTCCCACTCTTGCTCATGCTACTACTTGGGATAAATCTATCCCCCGGAAGGTCAATGTGTTTATGTGGAGGCTTTCCTTGGACCGACTCCCTCATAGATTGAATCTCTCTTCGCGTGGTATGGATATTCCGGCCATCTCTTGTCCTTCTTGCAATGCCAATGTTGAATCTGCTAATCATGTTTTCTTCGAATGCGACATTGCTACGATATGAGGAAGTTTTCCCTTTTTTAAATGGGTGTGATATTCCTCTTTTTCAAGCTTGTTTGGGATTCTTTCAATGATTGGATCATCTCTTGGCATGCTTCTAAGAGAAAAACACAGGTTCTATGTTATTACTACTTCGGTTCTTTGGTGGCTTTGGAGATACCGAAATAGCGTCACGTTTAACTCTCAACCGTTGAGGAAAAGTGATCTATTCGATAATGTTCGTTTCTCTTCATTTTCGTGGCTTCACAACAGGGACCATATGAAGTTATCTGGATATGACTGGGCTTATGTATCCCCTTTCGATCACGCGTAATGGCAATGGTTAGAGCGCTTTTGTTTTTTCCTGAAGCTTGGCGTTTCAAGTTCGTTGGGGTTGGCGTACCTGTACGGCAAAGTTTTTTCGTTTGGCATGATTCTTTTTTTCTTTTTTTTTTTTTTTTTCGTCGGTTTTAAGGATGGTTCTTCTTTTCATCCTTCTCTCGGTACTTGTTTGGGGTTTCATCAAAATCCATCCCGAAGTGAAAACCGGTGGCTCAGCCTCCGGGATGGGGGGTTTTTCTTTTGCAGAAGTGAAAATCGATCCGTCGGTCTTCGTTTCAAAAGTTTTTTCATCTTTTTTGATTCCCTCGCAGTTAAAGTCTCGGGATTTTATCATTTTTTGATGTTATGTAATTCTTTTTGTTGACTCTATTGTACTTTAAGTTTTTAGCGTCTTGCTAGATTTTTTTTTATATATATTCCATCTTTGCCGTTCAAAAAAAAGTCAAACTTCTAAATGATCATACATATCTCTGACTTCTGAGTGAAATATTGATCATTCAACATAGTATATGACGATAAGATATGATTTGATATGCAGTTTCTGCCATGTGACTTTTTTCTTTATTTAAACCAACATTATCATCTAAATGGCTAAAAATTGTTGCTTTGAATGGAATAAATCCTTCTGCAACGCAAGATTTCTTGGGTTCGCAAATGCTATAAGCATACAATCTTACATGGTTACAAGCAATCTTGCTTGGGTCTCATAACATTAAGTATTCGTCTTAGTATCTTATTTTGTCCATAAACAAGTGTCTATTCCAGAGTTTTTAATGCAACACATAAAAAAGACACTTATTAGTTGAAATCGATTAGGAGTGCTAGAATTAGATTAGGACGACTAAAATTAGATTAGGAGGTTAGACGGTAGGTTTAAGATGTATAAATAGTTCTCTATTTTCCTTTTAGGTTTAGAGCCTCTCTTTTTTAAGGCTTTGTTTATTTTTGCTATGCTTTTCTGCCTATGCGTATGCTCGTTTGTTTCTTTTTGCCTCCTTTTGCTCTCTTGCTTTTTTTGCCTTTGCGATTTTGCTCCCGTATGCCTAACTATTTTTTGTTGTTTTTTATATGCATGTGCCTATGATTGTTTTGTTTGTTTCTTTTGCTCTCATGCTTTTGCCTGCATGTTTGTGCTTCCTGTCTTTTCGTATATGTTTGCCTTTTCGTATATGCTTTCTTTGTTTTCTCTTTTGCTCACTTGTTTTTATATGATGTGGTGCGTTGTTTGCCTTGGCGCCCCTTTGTTTGTATGCCTTTTCATTTTTGCTTCCCTCGTTTTATTTTTGCTCTGTTTAACGGCTTTGGTCATGCTCATATGTTCTCTTTGCTTCTTTTGCTTTCATGCTTATGTATGTCTTGCGGTTACTGCTTCTCGTTTATGTTATGCCTTATAGTTTTTTTTACGTGTTGTGTTGTATGCTTGCATTGCTACTCTTGTCATGTGTCTTGTGCTATTCTTATTGTTATATGCCATGTGTCTCTTTTTCTCTTGTTTTATCTTTTGTGGTGCTCTTTCGCTCTTTTCCTCTCTCTTAGCCGGAGGTCTATCGGAAGCAGTCTTTTTACCTTCGAGTCCACCCAAGGGCAGGGATAGGGAGATGATTTGCTCACTCTTCTAATTGATTGGCACACTCAAAAGTATTGTGTGTTGACATTTATACCCCTAGATCACCTCTACTCATGTTCACCACTACAAGGGTATAAATGTCAACAAACAACACTTTTGAGTGTGCCAATCAATTAGAGGAGTGTGCAAATCACTTCCCGTAGGGGTATGATCAGTCTACATTCTACCTCCCCCATACCCTGCTTATGTGGGATTGGATATCGTTGTTGTTGTTGTTGATTTATCTAAAATTATGTGATGCAAGTTGTACGGTCGAAAACGTACAAAAACGTAGAAAACGGATGAAAATGTACGAAAACGAGCGGAAATGTAAGAAACGTACGGAAACGGAAGAAAACGTACGATAAGGGTCGAAAACTTACAAAAACATATGAAAGCGTACGAAAACGTATAAAAAAAACTTTCGATCTGCTAGACACTTTGGGAGACCCAACTATAATATTAAGGGAGACTCGTCTAGACCTATCTATAATATTAAGGGAAACATGCTACATCAAACTAGACTCATACTCAAATATTAAGGGAGGCCCAATCAGACCCATCTTTTAAAAATATTTACCCAGCTAAACCTGATATAAAGCAATAGGTCTCAAATTGCCACCTCTAAATTCAGTCTCAGCAACCAACTAGCATGGTACCCGCGCAAAGCAGCGGTTTTGGGAGCATTAAAAATGAAAAAAAAAACTAAAAGATGTTGAATTAAAAAGTACAAAATTTTAAAATATATGGTGAAATTAGATCATAAAAACAATAAATAGATAATAAAATATTTCAATTTAAAAATAAAGATTGTTTTTTAATTAAGAAATGACACATGTCACTCTAAGATGTGGTTTTATAAAAGGGATATGATTTGCACTCTCACTTTTGATTGATACACTCCAACCTGTGCATTAAACAATTGTACATTTATCATACACTGCTTCATCAGGTTGTACATATGAGTGTGCCAATAAAAAATGAGAGTGTCTAAATCAATCTCCTTTTTAAAATGAGATGAATGGTGAAAATAAGTAAGTTTAAAAGTATGTCTAAAAATAAAATGTTCTAAATAAGTATAGATATAGATTATTATGGAACGGAAGTAATTTTTTGCCGCTGCGTTTGATTCAAAGCTCTAATACCAAGATGAAAATTACGTTGCCAGTAATTTTTATCTTGTACCAAAGCTCAAAAACTAAAACTTTAAAGTACAAGTATTACTTAAAACACACCTTTTTATTAAAACACTGCGGAAGCTTGATATTACAATAGTGGTGGTAGTAGTAGTGATGGTGGTTTTCGATGATCAATACAACTAGATACATGTGCCTTTTATAGGCTAAACTTAACAAAGGAATATGCTTTTGGCATATGGCATATGCTAAAGCATAAAGGAATAAACCATGACATATGCCAAGGAATATTCTGGGCCATTATTAATTTTGATACATTGGCCGACAACGATTTTAACTTTAATAATTAGACATAAAGATGGCCGACACTTTTGAAATAATTTACATGCGGGCCCTTCCAGCATCTGGACAACAAGGAATGGGACGATTTAATTTTAACTCTTGCAGACAATAATCATCCCATCCCGGGTCCACAATTAAAATTGAATCGTCAATGCTTTCGTCATCTTCTAGAAATCCTTTCCTGTTGTAGTGGTACTTGCCATCATATTTGATTGCGTCATCTTCTGAGTGGTTAGATGTTATTACGTCCTAATCTTTGTGCCAAGGCTTCCAGTTCGATGAGGATTCTTCTGGCTTCTTTGTTTTGAATTCGAACATCTTCTCTTTGGTCTGACCAGTGGTTGTCTTTGGTTGATTGTCCAAAGCATATTTGGGCTTTGCATTGTATGATTGCTTGTAGGTTTCGCATGGCTTTAACTGCTTCTTTTGCTGCTGAAAGTTCAAGGTCTTGGGCGACTAATCTTCATGCATCAGATTTATCCATTCTGATTGGGGTTTGATTGGCCTTGAGCTGATAACGTTTGTATAATGCTCCTGGTTCTTCAGGTGTAAAGATAGTTTTTGTGAAGATTCTAGAAAGTGGTTGGAAATCTTCATGACTTCCTCGCAGGCAGTCTTATATTTTTCTAAAAGGCATTGGGGGACTGTAGAACTTCCTCCACTAAGTAAAGAGCTGTTGCTGGTAATTCTTTTATTTCTCCTGTGCATTCTGCAAAACAAAGGTTAACAAGTCTTGAAAGAGAATCAGCAAGGGTGTTATGTTTTCCTTCTATGTGTTCTATGTTAATTTTGACGCCTGTTCCTGTGACTGCATCTGCAAACTTGATCCATCTAACCCTTGAGGATTTATTGCTATTAGTTTTGTTGTAAAAACTAATGATGGCTTGACAATCTGTTTGTCAAGGTAGTAAATCTTCAATTTCTCTAGGGTGTTAATGCATGCATTGATTTCGGCATCAATTGTGGATTGAGTTGTTGAGAATTTGCCACTTGCATATGCACAAATTCTTTCTGAACTTCTTGGATCCTCCTTGCTCTTTTTCCATTTGACTATTCCTCCTCATCCTTCCATACATCCATCTGTTTCCAGGATGATGTAAGCATTTTCCGGTGGAATTTCCAGGTCCGGAAGATTTTGAACTTGTTCTTTGATTTTTCTGACTAATTCATAGTCAGAGGGCTTCAGTCTTTTATCTCCATGAGCATTTGTTTTTTCATAAAGTGGCCTTAAGAGTATCCCAAGCTTTGGGATATGATTTCGAGCATAATTAAGGATTCCTAAGAATGACCTTAATCCTTTCTTTGTCTTCAGCTCTTCTTCATTGAAGTTTACAATCTTCTTTATGATATGTGGTTGCAGTTTTATTGTTCCTTCTCCTATGACTGCTCCCAAGAAATCTACTGTTGAGACTGCTATCTTCATTTTTGTTGGAGATAAGACCAGACCATTATCTTCACAGATCTTTAACATTCTTTCCAAATGTTTTGCATGATCTTTTTCATTCTTTGAGAAAACCAGTATATCATCAATATATACTGCGATGAATGATTCTGTTCCTTTGAAGCATTTATCCATCTTTCTTTGGAATACTGCTGGTGCGTTTTTCAGGCCAAATGGCATAACCAGCCATTCATAGAGTCCTCCTGGAACTAAGAATGCAGTCCATGGGATTGATTCTTCATCCATAGCAACTTGATGGAATCCTGATTTTAGATCAAACTTTGAGAATATTTTTGCACCTCCTATTCTCTTGATGATCGTGTTTATGCCTGGTAGAGAGTACTGGTCCTTGTATGTGTTGTCATTCAAGGATTTGTATAAATAACATGTTACTAAGTAATTATAACTCAAATGCTAATTGTATTAGTAAAAGCTAATGGTTATATATGTTTATTTTGGAATATGCATTACTTACAACATGGTGAAAAACTATGTTAATGTTAAATTAGCTATCGTTATAAGAAGATGATGTTTGTTCTTAACTTTTGTGCCTAAAAATCCTCCTAATTATGATATTGACACATGAAGAAATGAAGAGAGAAATTGATAACTAATGATTCTAAGTGACAACTATATAGTGGGTAGCATTATGATTTAGGAATAAATTTTAGAAAGCTATAGGATTGCTCATTGTTTATATGGTCCCTTATTAGAAGATTATCTTTGTGCGTATGAAGTGGTATGCAAGGTCGTTTTGTAGTTTCAATAACCTTAAGCAATAACAATAATTAGGTTACATTATACTTAGAAACTAATAAGAGAAGTTGCATATAAACTTAAATTATACGTCTCATATATATTTAATATTATACGTATTTATATGTTAATTGTATTTAGTAGAAACTAATGCAATTGCACCACTTGATGATCCTCCGTAGACTCTCTCGCGGTGCCGATTACTTGTGAAATATTAGTTTCTTCATGTTCATTATAGATGCATGCAGCTAACTTTCATTTTCTATATTATGCTTTCATTATATACACAACAGCCTGACACCTAGTCTATTTTTTGATTGTATTTATTGAAACTATGTTGTTCTTGTATATTTACTTTATAACAAATCAACCCGACCCGAATAACATTTTAATTGTGATTATAAATGAAAAAGATCATCTCATGTTAGTAATGTTGTGTTTTATGAGATTGTACATTTGAATTAAATAATCAAATGTATAATCACATAAAACACAACATTAGGATCCTTATCCGATTATAAAGAAAAAAGATCATCTCATGTTGCCAACCCGACCCGGTTAACAACTTAGTTGCGATTATAAAATGCAAAGAAAACTTAATCATCAAAAGGACATTTATGATTGGCACCTTGTGATCAACTCAACTATTGAGTGAGATTCTAAATCTCATAATCCCAATACAACCAAAACCATTTAATAACAATAAAACAACAACATTTCACATGCTATCTTATGCCATATACAAAATCATCATAGAGACAGAGACACTATTTTTGGAATTGAGGAACAACCCATAAAAAATGAAAAGGCGACTGTCCATTTTTACAAGATTAGATTCATGTAGACAGGTCCATGTAATGATCATATACCAAAAGATGACACTTGAAAAGACAAATTTGTACAAAACTTTAGATACATAAAATATACTTTATACCACTAAGAAACAACAAAAGATACCCCCTCAATCATATAATCATTTACCTTTTTTGCCCTTCTTATTTTAACTTACTTATCGAATTTTTGTATGTTTTTTTTATAAGACAAAAAGACATGGAGCCCCTTCTTTTTCAATCAATCACATTCTCTCTTGTTTCTTTCTACACCCGGTCCCACACACTAATCATAACTTACTAGTAAAATATATCTTAACATATTCCTATTCTTTAAGGGTGTAAAATGTAACAATCAAAACAATAGGTACTCAAAATGAAAAATATATTTATTAGAATCTAGCGTCTTCAAAGCCGTGTAAGTCACTGACTCTATTCAACGACTTCCTCATTATAGCCACTTTAGCCAGCTTCTCAGCCACACGCCAAGCTGATGTCGGCGTTAACGGCTCGCCCTGTTCGTCTATGTAAGCCGCGGTTGCGTTTTGAGCTTGAGCTTGGCGTCGTCGTTGCAGATCAGACAGCTCGGCTTCAATGCTGACAACAAACTCGCTTGAAGCCGAGCTGGTCTGATGCAACAAAGCACGCGCCGAGATAAGCATATGGTATGATTCAATCAAGTCGTTACGAGCCGCGAGCCTGTGTGACTCGGCTAAGGCTCGAGTTGTAACGAAGAGGTTTCTTAGCCGTTGGATTGTGTGAGATGATGATCTAACGGCTGTAACTTTAGGCACAACTAATGCATGATCTTTACAATTAATTACCTCCTGAGTTACTGATTCTTTGTAACTGCACCGCACCGATAGTACCGTGTGGGCTCCAACAGCCGATGATGGCACTTTTAATTCGACCAATAACTCTCTTTCCTCGTTAGCATACATTTCATTTATCCGTATTTGTCCCGACCCAAGATAAATAGGTCGGGGCAAATACGAATAAACTGCGGCTATTTCACCTGGAGCCGAACTGCTAACAAATCCTAACTTTAAATTCAAATCATGAACCGGCACGGTAATTAAACTTGTAACAGTTTTCAATATCGTGCGGTCATCACACGCTGCAAGTCTCAACGTGTGCACAGCCACGTCAGACACGCGTGTAGATACCACGCGTGACGACTGATCCAAAACATCCGAAATCAAAACGATACTCCCAACAGTATTCCTCTCACGGCGATCTTCCAACACTTTAACAGCCTTTTTAACCGCGTCATTTCCATTACTCGAACCTTCTAAAACCGCCATCGCTTCAACTATCCTACGCGCGGCGCGTTGGCCTGAAGTAGTCATCCTCTTCAACGGCATCAACCTTTTCGAACACGAACTAAACGCTACAATAGATAACCGATCTGATGGCGTAAGAGACGAAATCACCAACCTCATCGCTCTTTTCATCGTCTGCATCTTTTCACTAGACATTTTACCACTCACATCAATAACCGTAACTAAATCAATAGGCGCTCTATTTCGTATTTTCTCAGGTACAGCAGGAGCCTTAACTCTCATTACAACTGCATATGTTTCGTAACTACGGCCACTTGACACCACCGCAATCTCCGGTAACAACCGCACCTCAACACAACCGTTACCATTACAGTTACCGTTAATACGAAAACCTGGAAACTCATCTTCGCAATTTTCATCAGATTCAGGTATCGGATGAAATCCACCTTTCGGCGTTAACGAACCTAACGGTTCGTCATCGTCGTATACTTTTAAATCCGGCTTAAACGAAGGCAGTTTTTTTAGCTTCGTTTTGATGTCATTGTTATCGTCTTCTTTTGTATTATTTTGATTGGTGACAGATAACAAAGGCATTTGTTTCCAAACAGTGCTGCAAACAGGACACGTGAGGGATTTGTTTTTCCTCACGTGTCCTGCTATACACGGAAAATGAAATCCGTGTGAGCATTCTGCTGTAAATAATGCTACGCCTTTTCCTCTTTTCACACTCTGTAAACATAATCCGCATCTATTCTGCACATTCACAAAAAAAAACTAACATAGTTAGATTCAAAACTAATATAGCCGCTTCTACACTTTTAAGATTTTAATTTAGTGAGGGGTGTAAGCTATTTTTGTGTCTTATTTTGAAACTTGTCTGTTTGTTTACTTTTTTTTATTAAATAGTGTTTAATTAATCGATGACTTAATATAGACACCCTTAGTTTTATCATTTTATATCTCTATTAAGTAAGTAATAAACAAACAATTTTCATATAACTTAATAAATTCATTTTTTTTTTCATATTAAGTCAGGTAAGTCCATATCAAACACCACCTTAGTCTATATAAACGTCATAACGAACTTATATAAGCCGAAAAGTTTCAGAATAAGTCACAAAAAGTGAGCTTATAATGCTATATAAGCCGAAACAAATAAATGATGTTAGAGATCGAAATTATAAATTGAGAATCATCTTACATTTGATAAGCGAAGATTTGATTTGATGAGAGAGAAAGTAGAAGGAGATCGAGGCGAAGACGGAGTAGACGCCCATTGGAACAGTTTCGGACTATTACTTGTTTTGCAATGAAGCTTCGGACTAACAGGAACTGAAGCTGATTTCGCAGCGCGTGTAGTTCGACACCGTAAATTCGGTCCCGAATCCGTCTCCACACGCGGTGTAGACGGATTCGATGAACTCGAACTAAAGAAACTAAATTTAGCGCTAAATTTAGGAGTAGTACTAGTACTCGAATCATGGCCATCGTTAGATGTAACTGAAGGATCGGTTTCTGGAGGTATTGATGTACAGAAGGCTTTTCGCCATCCAAACACCATTTTTTTTTTGGAAAATTTGAGAGGATTTTATGTGAAATATGTGGGGGATAAAAGGTGCATTAAGAGAGTGGAAATGGAATAATAGGAAGGAGAAGAAGAAAGATGGAATAAAGAAAAGGTGGATGAGTAATAAATAGAAGAGAAGTGTCTGAGGCTCTGTTTCCTGGGCAGTGTTTTTATTACGAGGTCAATGTATCTTTTATGATGGCAATCGTACATAAAAAAAAATGAGAAAATTCTATTTATGTCCTCTCAAAAGAATGATTTTTATAAATATTTCAGGGCGATCCGAGAGACTTTGAGTACTTTTATCAAAAATTGACAAGTATCCATACAAGTATTTAGACGATTTGAGTGACTTGAGACATTTGAGTCACTCGCTAAATTTTGGTGAAAGTCTTTTTTTTTGTAAATAACCCTTTTTAGTGAGTGAGGCAAAAATAGAATTAGAAAAGAAAAGAAAATTACATAAAGTTATATTCACAGTGGGAGGCCTCGTATCATCACGGCGTTAATGCCATGCCCTGCGTTATTATATCGGCATTTCGCCGTTGCCAACGCCGTGGCTCACCACGTTAACGCTTCAACGCTGCATATTTTTTTTAAAAAATATTTTTTTAAAAAAAGCCTTAAACGGCTACTTTTTTGTATATTGAAAAAAATATATTGAAAATACACTAGCAACGGCTAGTTTTTGGTGTAATTTTTTTTTTTTTGAAAAATCACTAGCCAACGGCTAGTTTAGTAAAAAAAAAAATTACCCACTATATATCCTCATTTCATATACATTTTTTCACACAACTTTCAATTCATCCTCAATCTTTATACACATTCATTTCCAAAAAAAAATGTCCGACTTTCCCATTGATGGCTCGATTTGGAACCTCTTTAATTTCCGCACGATGGGTGCCGGGTCTACGTCGAATGTATTTTTTTTTTAATTCCGTAATTTTTTTTAATTTAAGAATGTATTTTTATTTTATTTAGTATTGTAATTTTTTTTTAATGAATGAAATGAATTTAGTTAATTTTAAAATTGAGGGGGAAAAATAAATAAGTGGGTCTCAAAGAGTGGTGTTATGGTTACATGGTTTTTTTTTTGTTGTTGATGTTATTTAAATAAGCTTAAAAGGACTTTGGAGCTTATCTAATATATCAAATGACTACTAAATAAGATGAAGAACATGAAGAACAAAGAGAGAATAAGCTTAATAAACCAATAAGCTAAAAGCTTTTGAACCGTGAGCTTATTAAGGAAGAATAAGCCACGGTTAGCTTATCTAAACCACGAAAATCGAACACTAAACACCCCTTGGCGAGTGATACCACATGATATCCCTATAATATAATCCACACACAACAATAAGCAAACCCAAATAAGCTCTTGATGAGCCGGAAATAAGAAGAAAAGAAAGGAAGAAAAGAAAACTTGAAATGTTAGATTAAGAGAGAGAAATGGTGAGTTACAAGTGAACAAATGTGACCAACACCCTCTCCATGTGTGGAGAGGGTTTCTTTTATACCCTTGAGCCATAAGTGGCATGTGGGCTTTCTAACTTGGGCCGGGCTTGGCTTATCTTGGGCTTTGAGCCCGAAACACGGACAATATTAGATTACAATCCAAGCCCGTTGAACCCGACTAGCCTATTACAATACAAGACCTAGTTTGACTTTATAAGACCGATAACATTCTTGTTTGACTTAATAAAATTAAGGCTAACAATCTCCCCCAATGTTGAGGTCTCTTTCTTCAAACTCCTCCGTACCACCGATAACATTCTTGTAGGAGTTTGCTTTGTTTTATCATTGTCTCCCCTGACGTTGAAGATATGACTTTTGACGTTTATGCTTTGCCTTGTTTTGGTCTTGTCTTGTTTGTAATGGCTTTGTTCATTCATGCTTTGTGATCTTGATCTTGAGCCTTTATCTTTTTGACTTTGAGTTCTTGAGATCGTTATCTTGCATCATCTCCTTGACTTGAATCATCTTGATTTGACTTCCTTGATCATCTTGTGCTCTTGACCAACATGCTCATACTTGTTACATTCTTGTTTGACATATATGATTATAAGTCTAACAATCTCCCCCAATTGACGATTCTTTATTTGATTATGAGGCTCTTTGATGGTGGGGAAGATTAGAATCAACTATCTTGACGTTGAATGATTGACTTTGAAAGCTTGAGTATGAGCATGTGGTTTATGAATCCGACTTCGCTGGAATGAGGCTGCAACACCGTCGTCTAAACCTGAAATAAGACAGTTAGCAATAAAAGATGAATATGGCTTTGTCATTCATCTTGAGTTCGGTTGCATTAACCTCCGGTTTCCCGTTTTATAGTATAAATACTATACCTGTGATCAGGTAGATTCAAAGAATCTCCTTGACAGGGTTTCCAGCTCAAAGCGTAGGATCTTCTAACACAGATGTATTAGATTTACCATGCTTGCTAGTTCTCATTACCGGAACGTCTCAAAGCAGACAACACGGTAAGAGTGAATCAGATAGTTACTATCTTTCTGATTAAGTCGTCAATTCATTTACTGGACCAAAATTGATATCCAGTTATCACAAGCTTGATTCATATAGAATCTTGCAAGTCACCTACCAAGAGCTTGTTTGATGTTGGCTCAAGCAGGATTTCCATCTTCACTGTGAATACTTAAGTATCACTC
>BQNB010078109.1:0-30643 GCA_026074375.1 Tanacetum coccineum
TCTTTCTTAAAAACATAAACATCTTTCTCTCTCTTTCTTTAAACCACTAAATTTCCGTCTCACATATCATATTCTGCCACCACTACCGTTTAGTTATGCCGCCACCTTTGTCAACATCATGTGTCGTCAGCCGCTACCGTCGCCATTGTCTTCGCCGTCTGCCAATCTAATGATCATGGCTTTGGTGGATTAGATGGTTTCAGTGCGCTAGGTGATTTCGGTGTGTTTTTTGGTGATTTTGAGTGGTTTTGGCATATCCATATGAATATTCTCATGTCCAATGTACTTTTTGTTAGATCTATATAAATATTTTGAGCAGCTTGATCTTTTTTTATGGTGAAGCATGGATGCCATGTGTAAAGGGACTACGCCTAGTTTGCTTATTGGCTTTCAGAATCATACCTTCATGTTTGCTTTTGGCCGCTTCCATTGCTAATGTTACTACTCACGAGAGGTTTAAATTCATTAGTCGATGTTCACCATAAACATTTTAAAATTCACATCAGATTTAATGTATACATTTTTAACTAGCATGTGTTAATAATAGCTCATTTAAAAGAGTTTGGAAGTCCTGGTCAAAAGAAGTTATAAGCATTAATCGGACAATTAATCTCATAACCTCCTTCATGAATTCATAGTGGTTACATGACCATAATCATGGTCTTTAAGTTAATGTTGAAGGTCAAGGTAGTTACAAACATTTAATGTTGAAACCGTTTATTTAATAGTATGTATCTTTACTGCTTTCTATAAAAAAAGTTGATTTGTGAATTCTATATATACATGATTGACATTGATAATCTATTTCAAAATTTTAATCTAAAAAATTATAACTTCAATGGGTTCTAACATTATAGCTTACATCATTCGATAAGTCAAATCTTCATTAATCGTTAAGGTAAAAATATTTTTTTTTTGTAAACAATTTTGTTCTTAATTATTTTAGTCGATTATTATATTATTAATGAGTTATCTTTTTCAATGTCTATTACATTTCATTTGTATTGACGTTTATCAAAAATATATGTCTTTAACTACTTATGTTACTCTCTTTAATTTGAACCTTATGTTATTTGGATGTGAAATAGTTGCATCGGTATGGTTAATAGTTATTTTAATTAAAATTTGTCATTATTTTGTAAAGTTATGTTAGAAAAAACATATAAATGAACAACGTTTGCTCGCCACTATATTTAGTTACTGGGTACCCGCCGCCGCATTGCGCGGGTACCCGGCTAGTCGTTTATTATTTATAAAAAATATATATAATATATATTAATTATTATTTATAATTATATATTTGATACATAATAACTATATAAAAAAACACTATGTTTTCTCGGTTCGGTTCGGTCAGGATATGCACTACCCTTCTATAGCTCAACATGATATACCGTATACTTTTTCAAGATGCACATTCGTCAAGTAACACAAAAAAAATATTCATTTAGTTAAATATTATACATACCACTTGTAGTAACACAAGCGAGGCTTTAGACCGATAATCATATGCGACTTACAAACAGACACTTAAACATATTAGACCGATAATCATATGCGTCTTACAAACAGACACTTAAATATATTAGAACGATAATCATACGAGACTTACAAACAGACGATTAAAGCATACGAATTACATTCCAAATGACAAACTACTCCAAATCAAGTTTTCCCATGTTATTGTAAATTTCGTGAAATAGTGCGGCTGAATTAACTGTGTGTTGTTCCGGATGCATATACATATCCACCGTTGCCTCAAGTACCGTTATCTTTCCAAACAAGTGCTTGCAGTTTGAGCACTCTGCATTTCTTGAAGTTCCCGGAGAATAGCTTTGAGGTGTTGAAGCTCCTGGAGAATAGCGTGGAGGTGTTGAAGATCCTGGAGAATAAATTGGAGTTAATGAAGCACCTGAAGAATAAATTGGAATCGTTGAAGCTCCAGGAGAACCAACTAGTAGACGGACTCATTCCTCTTTCCATAAGAAAAATTCACATCCGAAAGTGTTTTGCCGAGGCTGTTAAAGAGAAGGATGGGGTTTTTAGAAAATATGTCTTAATATTGGCATATTTTATGAAAAATTTGTTGTTATTGACAGCCCTAAAGGCTGCTGTTAGCATTTCCCTTTTTTTTAAACAGGGAGATTCAAAAATCTCTAAAGAAATACTTTACAATCAGCCTCTTACACCAAATTCATCTTATAATAGCAAAATATCAGAAAAGTTTTTGAGAAAATTTTCTCATTAGACATATCTTAATGAATCAATTTCTTTTATAAAGGTCTCCAAAAAGCTTTTCTCCATTAAGGGTGTTACGGTGTTAGAATTACAATATACTAGCCGGGTACCCGCACAATACGGCAGCGGGTACCCAGTAATTAAATATTGTGGCGAGCAAATGTTGTTCATTTATATATTATTTTTTTACATAACTTTATGAAATAATGACAAATTTTAATTAAAATAACTATTAACCATACCGATGCAGCTATTCCACGTCTAAATAACATAAAGTTAAATTAAAGAGAGTAACATAAATAGTTAAAAGACATAAATTAAAGATAAATGTCAATACAAAATGAAATGTAATAGACATTGAAAAAGATAACTTGTTAACAATATAATAATCGAATAAAATAACCAAGAACCTAATTATTTATAAAAAATATATTTGTACCTTAACGATTGATGAAGATTTGACTTGTCGAATGATGTAAGCCATAGTGTTAGAACCCATTAAAGTTATAAAATTTTAAATTATAAATTTGAAGATGGATTATCAATGTCAATCATGTATATATATAATTCACAATTCAAACTTTTTTATTATAAAGCATAGAGATACATATACTACTTGGAGCGGTTTCAATATTTAATTTTTTGTAAACCACCTTGACCTTAAATGTGTGGTTTCAACATTTAACTTATGACCAATGATTATGGTCTTGTTAACCACTAATGCATTCATGGAGGAGGTTATGAGATTAATTTTTTTTTGTTTTTTTTATTTTTTTTTTTTTTATTTTTTTTTTTTCGGACCGATTAATGCTCATACTAGTTTTTGTTGGAATATGTACACGATAAAATAATACATGTCGGTTATTTATTCTGACATTTAATATAATTAGTGTATTATATTAACTAGTGCTTTAATAAATGATTGTTAAATATACACTAAATATTTAACGGAATACAATATTAGTCGTTAAATGTTAATAGAAGAACTAATAAGCAAAATCGGAAAAAGGAAGGGTTTTGGTTCTTCCTTTTCCTTCCCTAAGTCGGTCGAACCACCTCCTTGAGGAGGAGGTGGGATTGCTTACTTGCACCCTAAGTTTAAGAGCCTATATAAAAGGATTAAGGGATTCATTATTTGTGTGTGTTTTGAGAAAATTATCCCTAAATCTCTCACTTCTTCTCTTGATTTGTTCGAACGAAAAAAAACCCCCCACAAAGGTTTAGGTTTTTTTGTGCTTGTTCGGACCGCCTAAGATAAATCAAAAAGGGTTTTAGTTTGGTTTTGGTTCGACACAAAAGAAACCGTTAGGGATTTGGGTTCTAGTTGATTGATTCAAGAACGAAAGTGATCATTTGTTACACACTACTAGTACTATCATACTTCATTGTTTGCTAAGAACGTATTGTGTGTGTCGAAGTAAAGAGATATTGATTTAGATCTTGCATGGTATTCTTTTATACACACGCGTATATTCAAGACGGTGAAATGTTTATTGCTAAAAGGTACACATCTCTAACTTGTTAATTATGAATTCTATATGTATTTACTATCCGCTGCGTACTCGTGTTTAATGGTTAAAAGTTGTAAAAATCCAACAGTGGCATCACGAGCCATCATGTAGAATTTGTATTTACAAGTAATAAAATTTGACAAGATTATTCTTGATTAATTTTTTAAGCCCTTTGGGCGTTTTATGCATAAAGATTCGATCATTATGTATAAAGTTTCAATCTTTATTGGTTATAAAATTAATTAGACGAATTATAGGTTGTATGAAATTTTATAGAATAAAACTTGATGCGTTTAATTGTTAATTGATCGGTTTATGTTCAAATTAATTGTTAATTCGCTGTCCCTGATATATACATGCAAACTTATCATGAAAGGATATATGATATAATCTTATTAATTGTTAAAAGGTTTTTATGCAAATATGGTGATCAAGAATTAAAACATAGGCATTAAATTTATTTGGTAAGATCCACGACTTTAAAAGCTAGGGAAGACCTTAGCTATGTCTTAATGAGGACTAAAAGTTGCTTAAATTTTAGGTGCTATGTGGTATATATTTTGTTATCCCAAAACTTAACCCATATCACAACAATAAGCCATACCAAATAAGCAATAAGCTAGAAAAGACATAAAGAAAAAATGGAAAAATAAAGAGAGAAACTAGAGAGAGAAACAAGGATGGAAGATTAGATAGAGAGAGGTAGAAAGTGGTGGTTATGGTTACACCAACATTCCAAAATGTAAGAAATGGCCAACCAAATCCTCTCCATGTGTGGAGAGGGTCCTTATTTTACCTTTAGCCAACATATGACGTGTGGCTTTATAATGGGCCAGGCTTGGCTTAACTTAGGGCTTTGAGCCCAAAACACGAACAATATTAGATTACAATCCAAGCCCGTTAATACTCGACTAGCCTATTACATTACAAGACTTTCTTTGACTTAATAAGACCGATAACATTCTTGTTTGACTTAATATAATTAAGGCTAACAATCTCCCCAATGTTGAGGCGTCTTCCAAACGTGACGTCTTTGGATGGAGGTTATCTTGGATTTGACTTTTATCTTCCATGTTGAAGATATGATGTTTGAGCTTTTTTTCCTTCTTTGGTCTGTTTCTTTGTCTTTTCTTATTTGTAAATGGATTTAGTTCATTTCATGCTTAAGACAAACCGATAACTTTCATTCGGTGTTCAAATTTTAATATGTGATCTTGATCTTGAGCCTTTATCTTTTGACTTTGAGTTCTTGAGATCTTTATCTTGCATCATCTCTTTGACTTGAATCATCTTGATTTGACTTTCTTGATCAACTTGTGCTCTTGACCGACATACTCATACTTATTGCATTCTTGTTTGACTTATATGAACATAAGGCTAACAATCTTCCCAAAATGCGATTCTTGATTTGACTTTGAAGACTTTGAGGAAGTTAGGGATTCAACAATCTTGATGCTAAATGATTGACTTTTAGAGCTCGAGTATGAGTATGTGGTAATGAATCCGACTTCGCTGGTACATGGTTGCAACACCGACGATTGAATCTGCATTTAAAAGGTTAGTGATAAACAACAGATATGGACGAAAGTGTCTTTGTCACTTCGTCGAATACGGTTGCAATAACCACGGTTCCCCGTTAATCAGTATAAATACTGCCTGTGATCAGATAGAATTCATATGAATCTTCTTGACAGGGTTTCGCAGCTGTACTAGCCGTTCTCGTTACCGGAGCGTCTCAAAGCAGACAACACGGTAAGAGTGAATCAGATAGTTACTATCTTTCTGATTAAGTCGTCAATTCATACACTGGACCAAATCGATATCCAGTTATCACAAGCTTGATTCATGTAGAATCTTGCATGTCACCTACCAAGAGCTTGTTTGATGTTGGCTCAAGCAGGATTTCCATCTTCACTGTGAATACTTAAGTATCACTCGAATGTTCTGGCAAGTTCTTAAGGATAATGCGTAGGACTCTTTGTTACAGCTTGTGAACTTTATGGTGTTCAACAAGTGTATTTTAACATTGTGTCCTAATGAGATTTATAATTTGATCTATTCTGGCTCTAGACTCGATTAGTGCGTTTTGGTTTTAGTACTCGGAGGCTGGAGCAGACTGCCACCTATTCAATATCAACTAACTCGGAGTGAGAAAGTCAATAGAAGTCATGTGTATCTCCGTGACAAATGAGATAAGTCTCTTTTGAGAGAAAATTGAATGGCTGGGAAGGGTTGTGCATTGCATCACTGGGTGCATGACGGCTTTCTTTAATACCAACAATCATCTTTGTGATTTTGGTAGATTATGTATTGACCCGGTTTCTGCCTAAGTTTGTGTGTTTTTTTAGAGGGCATGCTTGTTTTCACCCTTTATCCATACATTTCTTTTTCATTCTTCAACCCCTTCAATGCTTACCAAGACGTCATTACTAACACCTTGTTGTGATTGTTCCAGTGTTAGCTCAATCTTAGTCGGCATTCTTCCCTTATTCACATTCATCTCCAATCATACCTAAGGACTGTTATTTCTAACTATGGATTGTCCTTGGGTAGATCCCTCCGGTTCTGGTTGGATCATAGGACTTATACCTAACCTTAACCACCTTATGACTTCATCGACGTCGTGAGATTAATTGGTTGTTAGGTATAGAGATTGAACCATAAAACCTTTTTCTGACATTTTGAAATACTCCCCCTATACATGTGCACAGAGATTCGAAATTGTTTTGCACATGAAGGAAAGAATTGCACTTAGAGTCTTAAAGATCACATTCTTCTATATCACATTTTAATCACATTTTCTCTCTTTATTTTAAATAATAAAACATTTAGTATTTGAAATACCAATTGGTTAAAATTTATGACATGAAAAATTCCATGGGGAAAAAAATTATACCACGATATTGCATGAATTCATTTTCCAGATTGCTCCCCTTCAACAATATATGTGGGATACCAAGATTTATTAAAACTTGACATTAGAATGAAAAAATGATATGACACCACACAATGTTGAAGACGGAGTGAGATGCCTTAGTGAACAATGTATATTATTTAGTGGACCAAATTTTTTTGTTTTTTTTAATTTTTTTTCCCACATTTTTAATTTCACGAAATGTTTTTGAATATATAAAATTAACATTTATAAGATGTATCCAAAAGACATTAAAAGGCGTTGGTTTTATAAGCTCCCTCTCAGAAATTGATTCACTTGTTATGATGACATTGTTGAGCATTCTTTTTACCAAATGTACCGCTTATAATTATATTGAGGAAGAGAGTGTTGAACACACAATTTTAACAAATACCACATTTTATGGAAAGATACTACAAATTATATTGTAAACAATTTGACATTAAAAGTTCTTTTTGAAAAATTGTGTTCAACGGCTTTTTAAAAAAACCATGATAGAAGACTTATCTTCTATTTAAAGAGTAAGCGCACTGAAACGTACACTCCCCTATTACATTCGGGTCCGAGTTATGCACTGATGTGTACATAAGTCATAAAGAAAATTTAGAAATGACATGTTTTGAAAGCATTTGAAACTCTTGCTCGAACTTCATTTACACGCCCGTGTCGATGTTAATCAACATTTCTAGGTACGTAAATGTTATCGATTCCAAAAGACATGTCGAGAAGATTCTTTTTGGTATTTTTGAAATTTTTCTGATTTTATATTTTGTTTTTATAGGTTTTATATTTTTCTATTTTCTTTTTGTATTTTCTTTTTGTATTTTCTTTTCATTCAAAAATATTTATAAATCAAAATAAAGAGAAAAATAAAAATATTTACAAATTCGATATTTGATGGATCAAGCAGATTCGTTTGCCAGAACCTCCAGTTCTTCTGGAGTCAAACATCTCATACCGAGTCGTCTGACGAGATACTTAAACCTATCTTCGGGTAAGGCTTTAGTAAACAAGTCAGCTAACTGGTATTCAGTTCTGACAAAGAATAATTCAACAATACCCTGTTAATACAAATAAACCTATAAAATATGTTTATTTCTATCTCACGACCTTCCTAGTTTTATTGATGACAAAACATAAAGAAACATTGTGTAAAACCGATCTCAAAAAACATAAGCTCTTTAAGAAAATCACAAAGTGGTATAAATATGTATACATTATTTTATGTAAACCAAAACTATACACAAAAATGTTTTCCTAATTTTATTTTTATTAATCCATACTTGACCTAATCAATGGCAGTAAACCAAGGTAATATTACAAATTTCTCATGATCTTCTCAAGATTTTGCAATCAAAATTCAGATTTGGATACTGTAGGCCCGGTTTCCATTGATTGTTGGCTGCCGGTTCCATTCATACAACAAAAACCCGCAGCATTCAGATACAGTAAGTTTTTTTTGGCTATAAATACCAAAGCTATTTCTAATGTATTCTTAACCTTCTCACTTAGAATACTCTCTAATTATCTGATCTTGTTATCTCTATTTCTTTGCATAGTTTCCTCTATCATTTTGTAGATAATTAATTCATGAAGAAATCGCCAAACACCCCATCGAGACGATCAAGTTTCAAGCATCTTATTTTGGATCTCCATAGCATCATCAATATCACATTGCTGAATCTTGAACATCATATTGTAGTTGTTAGTTACATTTATCATTGTAAATCACGTGTAGCAGTGTTAGTTTGATTCTACCGTGTGAAGAATCCAGTATTTAGCTTTGTACCGAAAAAGAGGTGTAAGCAACGTTGTGAGGCTTCTCCGTCGGTTGAAAGGAGTACGGTGACTAGTGTTTACAAACTCTCGAGTAAGTGACTCGGGGAGTTCAGTAGGGCAAGGAATGTGTCCTTGTAGCCGAACCACTATAAATACTTGTGTCTTGGTTATTCTTTCTAACTCTCAATTTTATTTGTTTCGTATATCTCATTACATCATAATCCAATATCAATATCATCGTTCAATTCACGTATAGTTTTAAACAAATTTTTAAAAGGTAAACAAATTAATAAGAAAAAAATACACAAAAAAAAAAAACTATTCAACCCTTCCCCTTTAGTTTCCACATATGCATCAAGATCTAGGTTACTTAAGTTTTAAAATAAATTTTATTTTAATCTTTAAACGATTATGGATTCGAAAAACTACAAAGAGGGTCAATCTATGCAACGACTACCTCTTTTTGAGGCTAATTGTTTTATATATTGGAAAAACCATTTTAAAACCTATGTGAAATCTAGGGATATTGATCTTAAGTATATTATAGTTCATGGCTACTACAAACCTACCATCAAGGACAAAGATGGTAAGGATGTAGTCATCACTTATGATAAATTTGATGAGAACCAAAAGAAAATGATCTCTAAAAATGATGAAGCAAAAATGGTTTTATACAATGCTTTACCTAAAAAGGAATATGAAAGAATATTCATGTGTAATACAGTACAAGATATTTAGAATTACTTAATAATTACTCATCAAGGTAACAAACAAGTTAGGATTATAAGATAGAGGTTTTCGTTCAATATATGAAGAATTCTTTATTTCTGATGATGAATCTATAGATTGTGCCTTTCTAGATTCAAAGACTACTATTAATTCACTCAAGCACTTGATGAATCTTTTTCATGTCGTTATCATGTTTAGAAAATTCTTGAGGGCTCTCCTACCATGTGGCGTCCATAGGTGACGGGCAATAGAGAATCCAAGGACTGTCAAAGCTATCTATGATGAACTCTCAGCAATCTCAAAGTATATGAGGTAGTACTTGAGAAGGACTTGGAGGTCTCAAAGAACAAGAAAGAAAAATACAAATCTCTCGCTCTAAAAGCAAAGTCTTGAGTGAAGAAGATGCATCTTCCTCGGATAGCAATGATGAGGAATATGCAATGGCTGTAAGGGACTTCAAAAAGTTCTTTAGAAGAAGAGGCAAGTTTGTCCGACAACCCTATGACGACAAAAAGAACTTCCAGAAGGCAAAGGAAGACAAGAAGGAAAAGGAAGACCGGAGATGTTTCAAGTGTGGTGATCCAAATCACTTCATTAGTGATTGTCCCAAACACTCCTTTGGTGATCAAAAGGCATTTGTTGTCGGGTGTTGAAGCGATAGTGGAGATGACTCCAAGAAGGAAGAGATATGTTTTATGGCCCAATCAAATGAGGTACAATCCGACACTCCTTACTATAGTAGTTCATCCTTAGATAATGAGTCAAGGCAAAATGAGTATGATAAACTTTGCAAAATTAGTCTTAGAATTATTAACAAAAACAAACACCTAAAAGCTAAAAATTGACTCATTAAATGAGATGTTTGCGACTTAATCTAAGTAGAACAACTAGAAAGAAACAAGGAAATAAGTCATGAATGTGAGTCTTGTGGCAAACTTGTAAATGAAAATAGCTCACTTAAACTAAAACCAGCTAGTTTCGAAAATAGTAGTTCATCTATGCGGAAAATGGTCGAAATGCAAAAACCATCAAAATATAGATATGGATTAGGATACATAGAGGATATAGCTTCTACTAGCAACAATAAGATTAAAATTTTGGGTCCTCAAAATGACGAAATGCTCTCTGTAGAACCGGCGACGCCGGTTCCCTCTGCAAGAGAACCGGCTTGTTCTAACGAACAGAACTGGCTCTCTGCAGCAAAAACAAAAAATGAGAAAAAAGGTGACATCAAATAACGGGGGGGGGTTTTTCTTATATTTATAGCATCATTTATCCCATGTAAATAACATATTTTGTATAATTTTTGCAAAGAATTGTTACTTAATCGTTTATATTTGAGATTTACAGTAATTATCGAGAATTTGGAAAAAGACGAAGAAAAGGATGTGTTTTAAAGCATAAACGAAGAATTTGAGAAAGTCACTGATTCTGACATCAATACGTCGTATCATTCTAGAAGCATACGCCGTATCTAAAGACTTTGAAGAACTCAAGACCATTGCCTGACTTTGAAGAATACATCGTATCCACATAAGTATATACGTCGTATATTATACTTTGGTCAAATATAAAGAAAAGCACACTTTCAGCCAATACGCCGTACCCAAGGACCCCAAAACACCGTACCGGAAGAGCTCAATACGCCGTACCCAATAAGTCTGATATGCTTTACCAATAGGTCATTTGCCGTATCCAGGAGGTCCGATACGCCGTATCCATATCAGCTCAAGAAAATTCTAGAATATTTTATTCTTGGAGCCCACGCCGCATCGAACCGACTTCCAGACCACTATATATAGACGACCCTAAACTCAGTTTTAGGCATGCAAGTGAATCCCTAAACCACCAAGTCGACCAAGAGACGAATAAAAGAGCATAAAAGGTCAGAAAATAGCCTCAAGATCATAGGAAACTCGTGTAGGTGCACGCTCTGCACGCAACCGAATAAGGTTCGGATTAAGGTTTTCTTTATTTTAACCATTATATATCATCCGTGTGTATTTTTACAATGACTATCGGCTGATACCTTTAGGTATCAGCCATGTTTATGAAGATCTAATGTTTGGTTTGTTTATCTTGATTGCTTAATTTATCGTTGATTGTTGTTTATGTTTATTAATTTATATTCGTTTACGTGCTTAAGTATGCGACCTATCATTCAACTGGGTCTAGTCCTACATATTTAATGCGCTGCAACTTCGGTGTTGTTTGGGCGTAGGCTAAGAGTCCAGGATAGCTCTCCATATTGCAATTTATATATCTAGAATCATAGGATCACAAATATTGACCTATCTTTGCCTTTAGATTAGTGAGCTTAGTTGAGCCATAAGGTGACCTTGGTATCAACGAGTATGTTCTTATTCCATTGGTAAGGACTCGGACAGTGGACTACTAGTATATAAATTGCCGTTAAGCAGTAAGTGGGTAAAGTCTCAATGAGCTAGGGTTTAGTAAGAGCACCATTACTTAGATCCTAAGATAAATTATAATCAACATAAGGATGCTTTATGCGGATGCGTCTAATTGTGACAAAATTAGCGTGTCTAGGTCTTAGGAAGATGTACCGCCTAAGTCTAGGAATGATATGCCCTTTCGAGATAAGACAATCATTGCGCTAAATAAACAAACCTGCGTTTTATCGGATTATTCATGGTTGATGCGTTTTCCTTACATTAGTTCTCGGCCGCTTCTCTATCGTTTATTTCTCTTCTTGTGTGTGTTTATTGCTTTACTTGTCATCAAAACCTTAGGTTGGATATACAAAACCGTGCCAGTCTCTTAGGCTAAAACCCCCTTGCATTAATTTAGGTTTAACTTAGATAACTAAAATACTTATAGATTAGATATTAACGCTCTCGCTCTTAGTGATCGACACCCTATTTACCATGAAACTCCATCTGACCGGGTACACTACCCGTTAAAGTGTTATTTTTAGGTATAGTCGGCATAAAATAAATAGTAAAACTTGATACATAAATAACACCTACACAACGACACATCAAGTTTTTGGCGCCGCTGCCGGGGAGTGAAGTTGTTTAATTCTTTTTATTAGTATTTTTAGTTTAGTGTAGTTCAGAAATTTGTTTCAATCCGTTTTAATATACATCGTGTTTGTTTTGTATGTTTAAATTTCTGCATTGTATATTTTTGCATATTGTGTGTTTGTGTGTTTTTTGCATTATTACAGTTCACTGTAATTTTTTTGAGTCGAATACTCAATACGGCCTATTCAATTTATTGGATGCGGCGTATAAATTTTTTCAAACTAACACAGCGTATTCGACTCTATCATCAATACGGCGTATTCAGTTCACTGAATACGACGTATTGATGTTAGAGTGGCGAATTACGCTGTGTTAGTTTGAAAAAAATTTATACGCCGCATCCAATAAATTGATTGAATAGGCAGTATTGAGTATTCGACTCAAAAAAATTACAGTGAACTGTAATAATGCAAAAAACACACAAACACACAATATGCAAAAATATACAATGCAGAAATTTAAACATACAAAACAAACACACAAATTTCTGAACTACACTAAACTAAAAATACTAATAAAAAGAATTAAACAACTTCACTCCCCGGCAGCGGCGCCAAAAACTTGATGTGTCGTTGTGTAGGTGTTATTTATGTATTAAGTTTTACTATTTATTTATGCCGACTTACCTATAAAAATAACACTTTAACGGGTATAGTGTACCGGGGTCATATGAGGTTTCATGGTAAAAGTAGGGGTATTTGTCTGTTCACTTAAGAGCGAGAGCGTTAATATCTAATCTATAAGTATTTTAGTTATCTAAGTTAAACCTAAATTAATGCAAGGGGGTTTTAGCCTAAGAGACTGGCACGGTTTTGTATATCCAACCTAAGGTTTTGATGACAAGTAAAGCAATAAACACACATAAGAAGAGAAATAAACGATAGAGAAGCGGTTTCCGACCAATAATGTAAGGAAAACGTATCAACCATGAATAATCCGATAAAACGCAGGTTTGTTTATTTAGTGCAATGATTGTCTTATCTCGAAGGGCATATCATTCCTAGACTTAGGCGGTACTTCTTCCTAAGACCTAGACACGCTAATTTTGTCACAGTTAAACGCATCCGCATAAAGCATCCTTATGTTGATTATAATCTATCTTATGATTTAAGTAATGGTGCTCTTACTAAACCCTAGCTCATTGAGACTTTACCCACTTACTGCTTAACGGCTCTTTATATACTAGTACTCCACTGTCAGAGTCCTTACTAATTGATTAAGAACGTACTCGTTGATACCAAGGTCACCTTATGGCTCAACTAAGCTCATTAAACTAAACGCAAGGATATGTCAATATTTGTGATCCTATGATTCTAGATATATTAAATTGCAATTATGTAAGCATATCTGGACTCTTAGCCTACGCCCAAACAACACCGAAGTTGCAACGCATTAAATATGTAGGACTAGACCCAGTTTAATGATAGGTCGCATACTTAAGCACTGTACAACGAATTATAAATTAATAACATAACAACAATCAACGATATAAATTAGGAAATCATGATAAAACAAACCAAACATTAGATCTTCATAAACATGGCTGATACCTAAAGGTATCAATCGATAGTCATTGTAAAAATACACACGGTTTGATATATGAATGATTAAAATAAAGAAACCTTAATCGAACGCGTATTCGGTTGCACGAAGATTACAAGAGTTTTCCTATGATCTTGAGGCTCTTTTCTGACCTTTTATGCTCCTTTATTCGTCTCTTGGTCGACTTGGTGGTTTAAGGATTCACTTGCATACCTAAAATTGAGTTTAGGGTCGTCTTTATATAGTGGTCTAGAAGTCGGTTCGATACAGCGTATTGGATGACTTGGCGTGGGCTCCAAGAATAAAATATTCCAGAATTTTCTTGAGCTGATATGGATACGGCGTATCGGACCTATTCGGTACGACATATCGGACTTATTGGGTACGGCGTATTGAGCTCTTTCGTTACGGGGTTTCTGGGGCCCTTGGGTACGGCGTATTGGCTAAAAGTGTGCTTTTCTTGATATTTTACCAAAGTATAATATACGACGTATATACTTATGTGGATACGGCGTATTCTTCAAAGTCAGGCAATGGTCTTGAGTTCTTCAAAGTCTTTAGATACGGCGTATGATTCTAGAATGATACGACGTATTGATGTCGATATCAGTGACTTTCTCAAACTCTTTGTTTTATGCTTCAAAACACGTCCTTTTCTCTGTTTTTATCAATGCTCGATAATTACTACAAATCTCAAATATAAACGATTAAGTAACAATTCTTTGCAATAATTATACGAAATATGTTATTAACATGAGATAAATGATGTTATAAAATAGACGTTATTTGATGTCATCCTTTTTTCTGCATTTTCTGTTTTTGCTGCAGAGAGCCGGTTCTGTTCGTTAGAACAAGCCGGTTCTCTTGCAGAGGGAACCGGCGTCGCCGGTTCTACAGAGAGCATTTCGTCATTTTGAGGACCCAAATTTTTTTTATTGTTGCTAGTAGAAAATATATCCTCTATGTATCCTAATCCATATTTATCTTTTGATGGTTTTTGCATTTCGACCATTTTCCGCATAGATGAACTACTATTTTCGAAACTAGCTGGTTTTAGTTTAAGTGAGCTATTTTCATTTACAAGTTTGCCACAAGACTCACATTCATGATTATTTCCTTGTTTCTTTCTAGTTGTTCTACTTTAGACTTAAGTTTGCAAACATCTCTTTTTAATGATTCATTTTTAGCTTTTAGGTGTTTGTTTTTGTTAATAATTCTGAGACTAATTTTGCAAAGTTTATCATACTCATCTTGCCTTGACTTATTATCTAAGGTTGAACTACTATAGTAAGGAGTGTCGGATTGTACCTCATTTGATTGGGCCATAAGACATATCTCTTCCTTCTTGGAGTCATCTCCACTATCGCTCCAACAACTAACAACAAACACCTTTTGATCACCGAAGGAGTGTTTAGGACAATCACTAATGAAGTGATTTGGATCACCACACTTGAAACATCTTCGGTCTTCCTTTTCCTTCTTGTCTTCCTTTGCCTTTCAGAAGTTCTTTTTGTCATCATAAGGTTGTCGGACAAACTTGCCTTTTCTTCTAAAGAACTTTTTGAAGTCCCTTACCACCATTGCATATTCCTCGTCATTGCTATCCGAGGAAGATGCATCTTATTCACTAAAGACTTGTCTTGCTTTTAGAGCGAAAGATTTGTATTTTTCTTTCTTGTTCTTTGAGACCTCCAAGTCCTTCTCAAGTACTACCTCATAGACTTTGAGATTGACGATGAGTTCGTCAAGAAATAGTGTTGAAAAGTCCTTGGATTCTTCTATTGCCATCACCTTTGGACGCCACTTGGTATGGAGAGCCCTCAAGAATTTTCTAACAAGATTACGACTTGAAAAAGATTCATCAAGTGCTTTGAGTGAAGTAATAATAGTATTGAATCTAGAAAAGGCACAATCTATAGATTCATCATCCGAAATAATGAATTCTTCATATTTTTAAACAAAAAGATCTATTTTATTATCCTTAACTTGTTTGTTACCTTGATGAGTAATTATTAAGGAATTCCAAATATCTTGTGCCGTATTACACATGAAAATTCTTTCATATTCCTTTTAGGTAAAACATTGTATAAAACCATTTTTGCTTCATCATCTTTAGAAATCATTTTCTTTTGGTTCTCATCAAATTTATCATAAGTGATTACTACATCCTTACCATCTTTGTCCTTGATGGTAGGTTTGTAGTTTCATGAAACTATAATTACACAAAGATCAATATCACTAGATTCACATAGGTTTCAAATTGCTTTTTTCAATATAAAACAAATTAGCCTTAAAAAGGGGTAGTCGTTGCATAGATTGACCCTCTTTGTAGTTTTCCGAATCCATAATCGTTTAAAGATTAAAATAAAATTTATTTTAAAACTTAAGTAACCTAGCTCTTGATGCCAATTGTGAAAAACTAAGGGGGGGGGGTTGAATAGTTTTCTTGGTTATTAGTTGCCTTTTAAAACTTGTTCAAAACTTTTTGCGAAATGGTTAGGATATTGATATTTGATTATGATCTAAGTGATCCAAAATGCAAGTAAAAGAGAGAGTATAGAAAGCGATAACCGGGACACAAGTATTTATAGTGGTTCGGCAACAAGGACACCTTCCTTGCCCTACTCCACTCCCCGAGTCACCTACTCGAGAGTTTGTTAAACACTAGTCACCAATCTCCTTTCAACCGGCGGAGAAGCCTCACAACGTGGTTACACTTCTTGTACGATACAAAGATAATCACCGGATTCTTCACACGATAGAATCAATATCAACACTACTATACTTGGTATACAACTAACAATGATATTCACAGCTATAAACTACAGCAAGATGATCTTGAAGGAGTGATGGAGATCGAACACAAGGTACTTGTGACTTGGTCGTCTCGAACGCGTATTTGGCAATTTCTTCTTTGAAGGAAATTACCTACACAAGACTAAAGAAAGATATACAAGAAATAGAGAGAGAGAGATCAGATGATTAAAGAGTATTTTAGATCAGAATGATATGCGAAAACATGATAAATGGCTTTGTATTTATAGCCAAAAACTTTACTCTAGCCCGGTTCTTTCGGTGCTATTGAAGAAGGGCACCGACAGCCAAAAGCAAGGGCCGGCCTACAGTAACCAAATCCGAATTTTGATTTGCAAAATCTTGAGAGATCATGTGTAATCTTGTAAGATTGCCCTTGGATTTGCTGCATTTGATTAGGTCATGAATGATGTAATTAATCTAGAGTGTAAAAAAATATTTTGTGTATAAAATCATACACTTTTATTTTTTTGTGACACTTTGTGTTTTTCTACAATATTAAGTTTTTAGAGATAGTAAGAGATTTGAGAATGATGTTTTTACTATGTTTTATCATTAATAAAACTTATTGCTAATCTAGGAAGATCGTGAGATAAGATCGTGAGATAATTATTTATTACCGGTTTATTTGTATTAACAATCTCCTCTTTTTTGTTGATGACAAAACATAGTTTTAAAATGCAAGAAATTGATTTATAGGTGTAGAATGAAACAAAGGTAAACCAGTTGATGTGGGAGTTACCTTGATCTTCAGTTTAGTCTACTTTCTCCAGGTCCTAGCTTAATAATTGTGAAAATAAAGTTATATTTACCATTAATCAAGCCAATATCCATCTTTACTCACCTCTTATTTAGATAAACTGTTCTTCTAAACAGATGCCTCATACATACTAAGGTGGAACCAACGTCAACCCTTTACATAACAGTGTTAATATTGGTTCTTTTAGGTAAAGGGATTACCCCGGTAAAATATGTTAATAGTGGTTATGATGTATTCGAAAGGCATTAGTCTATACAAGACTAGGAAGGCTTGGTCATACGTAATGTTCGCCCCACCAAATTATTGACCAATAAATAAAAAAAGGCTATGCCAAAAAGCCCAATCAAAACTACGATTCGTTAGACTATAGGTGCCCATCAACCAAAGGGAGCACTCCCACGACATACTGTGAAGAAAGTACGAACATTCAAAGGATATTCCAGGACATGTATTCTACTTATTCAAGATTTAGATAAGTGTTAGGATTTCATTTTATGTGACGACATTACGGAATTACCATAGTTTAATATAGTTCCATATGCAGGGACTAGAATAGTCATTATTGTATAGTTGTGAGGCGTATGGGCTATATATACCCCTCCAAGGCTTCCATGGAGGGGTTGAGACTCTTGTATCATTTCCATTTCCATACTATTTTACACACACTTGTTTCTCTCTCTACTCTCTCTCTCTCTATCTCTCTCTCTCTAAACATGGCTATCTCGTGGTTTGAGTCTCCCCGACCACCGGATCTATGATTCTTTGTTTTGGTAAATTATTCACTTGACTAATAAAAAGAAACCGGATCTATGATTTTTTAAACCTGTCAATTGGTATCAAGAGCCTTGGTTTCATTCTTGGGTCGATTTATGTTTTTTTTGGTCCGGTTGGTGTCTAACATGTCACGTTTCTGTCTCACGTTATAGTCAGATTGTATTGTTAGTGTATCTTGTCTCAAATTCTGTCAAAGATTATGTCTAGTTTGATATTTCTTTTAAAAAAAAGCCAAAACACATATTAGTACCCTGAACTTGACAAAGTAGATCATCAAGTACCCTGAACTTTTAAGGGTGCAGAATGGTACCATGAACTTGACAAAATGGAATTTCTACTACCTTAATGCGAATAAACTCAACAATTAATTACTTTTTTCTTTCTAAAAATTATTTTAATAGAGTATTTTGTAAACTTTTAGCTAGGGAAATATATCTTTTTCCTAAAATTTAATTATTTTTATCTTTTAAAAATTAGCATAGTATTTTAGTTGATTATTTAGAATAAAAAGAATGTATATGTAGCATTGATTTCTATAATATTTCTAGCGCGCTACTTTTAATATATCTTCGTATTATATTATTAAATGTTTGTTTCAAATAATTTTTAGATCAACTTATAACTAACTATATATGAGTTTTGTAATTTTCAATTTAAGTATGCATATAAAGAACTAAATAGTCAAATTGTTATTGTTTCAAAATTATTTGAAACGAACACTTCAGTGTGTAATACGGAAATTTATGTATGAACAAATATTTTAATAAAATTTAATTACCGCACTACTTTTAATACATAGATATTTGTATTATATATTTAAGTGTTCGTTTTAAATAATTTCAAGACAATAACAATTTGACTATTTACTTCTTTATATGCATATATAAATTAAAAATTACAAAACTTCTAAATAGTTAGTTATAAGTTGATCAAAAAATTATTTGAGACAAACATTTAATAATATAATATGAAGATATATTAAAAGTAGCGCGCTAAAAATATTTTAAAAATCAATGCTACATATACATTCTTTTTATTCTAAATAATCAATTAAAATACACTATTAATTTTTAAAAGATAAAAAATAATTAAATTTTAGGAAAAAAGATATATTTGCCTAGCTAAAAGTTTTACTATAAAATATTTATTACAAAATATTCTACTAAAATGATTTTTAGAAAGAAAAAAATAATTAATTGTTGAGTTTATTAGTATAGGGTAGTAGAAACTCTATTTTGTCAAGTTCAGGGTACCATTCTACACTCTTAAAAGTTCAGGGTACTAGATGATCTACTTTGCCAAGTTCAAGGTAGTAATATGTGTTTTGGCCTTTAAAAAAACTTGGTCCAAAAGTTGTACAGTTTAAATGGTCTCAAAAACAGATCTGAATTTGTTATATCTTTATGGTCAAAGTTCTCAATTCCTTTGGTCATATCAATCTAAGACTTTTAGGGTGCTGGTGTTATTGGATTGGTTAAAGTTTTTATCAGCTTATTTTGTAAGCTTATTTGTCCTCTACAAACTGCTTATTTTGTGTTTGTTTTGCTTCTACAAATTGCTTATTTCGAAGCTTATTTTTAAGATTAAGAGTTCTTGGCAGCGGTTTATTTTAAGATAGTACATATTTTTTTTGTTTTCTAGTCGAAAACAAGGAAGAATACGAAAAGTACACTGACAGCGGTTTGTCAATGGTCCCAGCGGTTGGTTAAACTTTGCCAGTGGTTTGGCGTACAGGTGACAGCAGTTTATACTTTTCATGGTTTGCCTAAAGGTTATGCTGCTCGTTTGAAAAGTCAACGACGGTTTGCTTAATTTCTTCGCAGACGTTTTTGTGTAAATACCAAAAAATAAAAAAAAAAAAAATTGGGGAACAAACGAGTCACCGTAATTACCCAAGTTGAACTGAGTCAAACTCAACCGAGTCAAACCAGACAAAGAAAACAAACAGAAAAGTACAGAAATGTAGAAGAAGCGACAGACTCAATAACCACTTACAACACACCTCGACAATCATCAAAACAACAGCCACTATTAGAACAACCAACATCGACAACAGCCTTTGTCACAATCACACCTAACAAATCCAACTACAATAGCCAACAACTTCAAATCCATTACCTATCCTAACCCATCGCCTTCAAACCACAACCAACATCTACTAAATCAAATCTCGTTGATGTGTCATTATGTGATTTATATTTTTATGATTCAAGTTTTAAATTTATATTTTGCCGACTTAAACCAAAACTACACTTTAACAGACATGTACCCGATCGGTGGTAGATTCGTGGTATGTAGGGTGTCGAACACTTGAAGCGAGGTTAATCTCTCAATTTATTTATATCTTGGTTATCTAATCTAAGTTAATTCTAATCTAAGTCAAACCTATGTTAATCCTATGGTTTAGTTTCTAAATCCTAATTCTACAGGTAAAAGGGGGTTTTTAGCCTGAGAGACTTGCACGCGTTTGGTGGTGACTACAATCAATTCAAGACCCTTTACACACGCAAGCAAATTAACAGAATATAAAAGAGCGGTCAAGCCTTATAATAGAAAACTGTATTAGCCATTATTAATCCGATTAGAAGTTGGTTTGTTTATTCAGTGCAATGATTACTTATCTCGAAGAGGTATATCATTCTTAGACTTAGGCGAGACTTCATCCTAAGACCTAGACACATTAATTCTGTCACAATTAAAGCATCCACATAAAGTCCATCCCTTATTACCTGAGTTATTATCTATCTAGGATTAAAGCAATGGTGATACTTGTTAAACCTTGGCTAATAGAAGACTTTACAACACTTACTTCTAAATGGTAAATTTATACACTAGTAGTTCGCTTTCCACATATCCAATGGAATCAGAACATATTTGTTGAAAATTATCTAGATTTACGTACTAGACAACATGTTCAATAAACCAAATGCAGTTTCCGTTAACTATTAAGCCAGAAGCCGTATTCCCACCGATTTTAGAAGGACAATACTTGTGATCCTATGATTCTAGATGTATAAATCACTATAAATGGAAGCTATCATGGAACTAGATTACTTTGGTCCTATAACAAGAATCCAATTTATGATAGGTCGCATAACATACACAACATACAACAATAAATTTAAGCAATTCGAGATATAAAAAAATAAAAACCAAAAAACCTTCAGATCTTCATAATCATGCAAAAACCCGGAAGGAAATTGAGCCTTTAAACATCATAAATAATACAAGCAGTAATTGTTTAGCAAAGGCAAACTAACCAAGTAACAAATGATACAAAACTGAACGATTACTAAAATAAAAGAAATTACTCTTTGTCTTCTATGGATTGGAATCGTTTTCAGAGACCATCTCTGCTCTATTCTCCTCTGAAAATCGACTTTTATGGTTTAGGTATCGAGAATATGATTTAGCACACTTAAAACTCGTTTTTTGATTTTTTTATTTATAGGTCCGGAAGTCGGTTCGATACGGCGTATCCAAAGTCTTGGATACGACGTATTGGAGGTTTCTTAGAGTATGGACCACGTTTGATATCCTTCAAATATTACATGCTATATATCCAAAAACGGTGGTATTGGTCCTTCTTAGGAATACGCATACTTGACCTACTTTCCTGTGTGGTTGTCTTGTGAGTGCAGGCACAGATACGCCGTATCTTCCTGATGGATACGGCCGAGCAGTAGTCAGAATCATAAATTCTACAAACTATCATCGTTATAAAAGCTCCAGAAATGCGGCTTTTGCTAATATTCACCAAGTACTCCGTAATTACTGCAATTCTCAAATATAAACGATTAAGTAACAATTCTTTGCAATAATTATACAAATGGTTAAATGCCATGGATAATTAATGCTATAAAATAGACCTTATTTGATGTCCATCAAAATATCCCCCATTTTGAATCCTACTCGTCCACAAGTAGCCTTATAGAAGTTTTATAAAAATGTAACCCTAAAGGATATTTTCCGGTTAAAGCATTTATATGATCTATTACAAGTACATCAACCAAACACCTCACGAAATAAGAATGATGAAAACACTCAATTCACTCAACAATCTATGTGGTATCATGTAACTAATCTTCTCAATTGCTGGGTCGTGTCGAGTATTCAACCTAAGCTTGACAAGGATACACATCTCCACCGCTAAAGCTAAGGAGTAACAAGTTTATAAAGGTAAATATGGGTTTGTATGATAAGGCTTAGGGTTGATTACTCTAACTAATCTTTATCGATACCAATATTCCATTAGGGAGCGACAAAGACCACACATACACACCCGTAACGACGGGATAGACACATGTAACTGCTACCCACGTCCCCCTCGAATAAGCTAAAGAGTAGGAATAGTAGAGTAATATAGGGTATGGATCTTCTAACTTTCACCAATAGTAATAAACCAACAAGGCAGCTGAGACATGCATACATGGCCGTAACGACAGAATAGACATGCACGCTCGATCACATCCTCATTCGCGTAAAACCCATGGTTAATGATTAGGAAAGGAATTAAATTGTTGTTAAATAAAAAATTACAAAACAAATAGATTAAGTTCTAAAAAATACAAGTTCCCTAACACTTTTTCTCGACCGTTACGATAGATAAAGTACACAACTATACAACTTCTTGATCATAGATCAAAAACACAACCAAATTGGTGTCCCATAACTGTCAACTTCCCAAACATACCATACATTCCGTATTTTACAAGGAAGGGCCGTATCTTCCACTTTATACAATACTCTACATCGTCGATTTGTATCAATGAATAATCGATCCTTCGTGTAATTCCTTCGGTAATTGCGAAACGATTATCTTCAAACTTTTTTTTATTTCCCCTTTTCCACTCTTTCCTTTTTTTGTTCGATTTTTTCTAATTTTTTTCGATTATTTTTTCATTGCTAACACTATACTTCGAAACTGGGAGCGGTTGTAGTTTCACATCTTCACGATCATAAAATTCCTATAAATTCCTATCGATAATTCTTCGTTCAATCGGACGTACCAATAATTGGCGATGGTAGTAAAATACATAGAGTTTCTGACTATAATATACATTCCCAATTTGGCAATGAGTAAATTCTCCAACCGTCCAAAGATAAAAATTTTGACACATACTCAGGAAAAACAAACTTTACAAACTTAAGCAAACTAGCAACTGTAAAATAAACTTAATCTAACAGGGTAGGCTAAGGTGTAAAGGTGTAACGAAACAAATAATTGGTGTAGTTCCTAAAGGATTGGCTCTACAAAATAGGCTTAATCTACACGGTAGGCAAAGGAGTAAAGGTGTAACGAAACATATAATATGGTGTAGAAAAAGAAAGGAATGGCTCAATAGGTTGTTCTAGGGAATCTTACTCTAAAAATAAGAGTAAATAGAGGGTTACACGAGAGTTTAACTAACCGGTGAAGTTAGTTAATTTTACGACATGTAGGCTATTTGGTTTAATCCTAGAAATTTATCAGTTGAACACGTTCCTCCATCTAAATCCATAGTACTAATCATTGCGGTCTCGAGTGATAAACCAGACCAAGTTCTAAAGTCCACTACATCACCGACACACTCATAATTTTGTAGAATTTTGTAGACAGTTGGAAACGGAATAGGCTTAATTCTCATAATATGTATCAAGGGTTATAGTGCGCTAGGTAATGTAACTAGTGATTTTTACAAAAGTCACGCTAATTGTTTTTAAATTTTGACCATTTTAAGCACTTTGCATGTTATTTTGTAAAAAAGAAGACAAGTACGTTTTAATTCTCCATCCCCCCACTTAAGTTATACAACGTCCTCGTTGTATAGATAAAACAATAAAAGTAATAAGGGAAAAATAGAATTAGAATGGAAAACTCCCTGATGTTTTGCTCGTGATAATTCTCCAAGATAAGTCCTTGAGCAAAAAGTGTGCTGATTAGGGCTTCAAAATGCCCGGATAAGTTCAACACGTGTCTTTTTCAGCATATACCATATCATAGTTTCATCAAGGTCATGTATAAGAGATTAAAAGACAAGTGCAAATTCTATCTCGCTACAATGGTACAAGAAAACAATTAAACACACAACTATACAGGGATCAATACGCCGTATCCTAAACCCTAAGATATGTTGTATTGAGTGTCTGGAAAGACAAACTCGATCAGAAAATTGAAAATTCATTCCGGGTTGTCTCCCGGCAAGCACTTTTGTTTACAGAAAAGTCTTTAAGTTAGACTTGCCCCAATTTAATCTCATCCTTATAAAACAACTTAGGGTCGAACGGGATGCCAAATGGCACATATAAATTCTTGATTAGGAAAATGAATGACATCCCATTGCAAAGATGATTATGAGTCATGATATTAACATTTAGATTCTTGATAAAAGTCTTAGTTTTGAAAATTTTATTAGATGCATCATGACTTATTTTCAAAAGCTTATTTGACCCTTGTGTATCAACATTTATTACATTAGGTGATGGTATGACAGACATATCCCCCGAAGGTTGCTCAATATCGATTTTATCATTATCATTGTCCATATCTGATTTTAGATCATCGGGATAAATCACGTTAAAAGGAAATAAATCATTAAAGTATCAAACTTTTTGTTCCTTTTCATCACATTCGGACAATGATGTTTCACTTTTCAATTAAAATTCATCGATATGCTGAGGATTTAAAATGGGTTCAGTTGAGAAATCTGATTTAGACGTTAGAGCGTCATTGTAAACAATGGCTGGAAATTCATTCTCAATATATTTAAAGAAGTCTAAATCATTAAAGTAACTGACCTTAAGTTCGGGTGATGGAAATGAAGGCCTATTGACTTTATGATTATCATTTTCAGAATCTGTTTTCAAATTATTGACAGAAATTATTATATAGGAAAATGAATTTTCGTGATAAACTACTGTGTAATCTTCATCGTCAGATTCGTCAAACGATATTCTAAAATCAATTTCATTGTCGCTAAGAGGAGTTACCGTAGGTCCACATGATATTGCAGCATCGGATGTTAATGTATTATCAAGGACTATGGTAGGAAATTTGGTTTCGAAGTTTGTAAAGCAATCGTCCTCATCTTCACAATATTCCATTTTACCGTACGTGGAAGTTTGCCAATTAAACGTCTCACCCTGACTTAGAACTTTCTCCTCTTAAAGTCTGATGTATTCCTCCATAGTGATATTGGGGTAGTGATTTGGGGTGTCCATTTTTAACTCTAGTAATTAAAATCGCTAGTGAAATTAAAAAATGGTCAAACTAGCCTAATACGCCATATTGCACGTAAAACTGAAATAGCCTCCGTTATTGATGATAGCGTTGGAATACGCTTATCTTGGTTTGAAAAATTTTATACGTCGTATCAAGAAGTTGATAGCGCTGTATTAAGTATTTGACTCATATTACATAAGATAGTGTGAATGCACAAACATCGATGTTGCGCAAAATTTTACAATGACAGAAATTCTACACACATTCGGAATAAATACAAACAGAATTTAATGTAACTGTGTATTACACTGTAAACTAAATTATTTGTGGTTGAAATTACTATGTAAGATAAGGTTAATTATTTCATCCCCGGCAACGGCGACAAAAACTCTGATGTGTGTGTCGTTGTAGGGATGGTATTTATTAGATGATCAGTTGTGTGTACAATTTATATTTAGAACGACAAACCTAAAACACACGTTAACGGGCTGTACCAGAGTACAGGATCGGTGGAGTTTGACGGTAAGGTAGAGTAGGGTGTCCAAACCCTAGAGTGGAAATTAATCTATTTTCTATCATATTTAATTAGATCTGATTACTGGTTTAATCTATTGCTATGTACGTTGTGTCTAACGATATTGGGGGGTTTTTTTAGTCTGAGAGGTCTGGCTTAGGTTGGGTGATGGACTAATATCAAGTTCGATAACAATAAACGACAAAAGAAGAAAATTAAAGATAGAAAAGCCTTTTTAGTGCAAGCCAAATGATTAAGAACAAACTTTATTAGCCATTATTAAACTACGGTTCTCAATGTTGGTTTGTTTTTTTTGTGCAATGATTTAGTTTATCTCGAGGCGTCATTTTCACTTCTTAAGATTAGGCGGTGGCATCATTAAGACTAGGACACGGTTAATCTTGTCATACAATTTAAATTGTCTCGCTATAAGTGGATTCCTTTTTTCGTTAAATTATAATCTATCTTAGTGAATTAAAGCAGCGGGATGTGTTGTTAAAACCCTGCCCAATGTGGGACTTTAAACCACTTTTGTTTGACGGTGTTTTTTACACTGGTACTCCACTATTCAAATTCTTTATCAGGTTAATTAAGAGCATTGCTTGCTGAAAATAAACGGGTACCTACCGGTCCAATAGCTATAATTCTAAAGACCAAAGATGGAATGTTATTTGTGATTCTATTGGTTCTAGTGGTTATACAAGATTGATATAGAGAGCTATCTCGGTATCTAGATTACTTTTTTAGGTATCACTAGACCCAGTTGAATGAGGTAGCATATCAAACACATAAACAAGTATGAGGTGATCAAACCAAATAAAACTCAACGATTAATTAAGAAATTGATTTAGAAAACAATCAATGTCATTTGTACTTTCATTAAGATGGCTAATACCGTGAGAGGGTGTTAGCCATAATCATTGTAATTTTACAAAACGTGTATATCAAACAATTGATAATCAAATGATCAAGAGTAGTTTAAAAATACACGATGCTTCTATGGAGTCGGTGATCAATGCTGAACGCCTTGGTGGTTGATCTTTTCTTCTAAAATTCATCTTTTAGTAAGTATGGTATAAGGAATGTGATATGCACACTGAAAACTTGTTTTTGAGTCTTTTATTTATAGTTGCTGGAAAAGACTCGATACGCCGTATCTAGCGAGGTTGATACGGCATATTGGGCTAGATTCCTTGGAGTGCGCGCTACGTTCGTAATAAATCTTTGATATCATTCCCAAAGTGTGTGCTTGATTTACTGGTAGCTTCAAATCGTTATCTTCTTGAATTATGACGTATGTAGACGCCGGATACGCACAAGATTGGGAATTGGTCCCCAAAGCGTTTTTTCTTGTGAAGGTCTTGGCGTAGAATACGCGTAATCTCTTTAGTTGGATAGGCGTATTGGTGAGAAATTTCAGGCAATCTTCCAAATATCCTCGTTTTCGCTCTAAATAATGTGCTTTAAGCTCGTCTTCACAAAACACCCTGTGAATTCTGCATTTTATCATCTTTTAAACATTTAAGCACCAAATAAGTGCAATAATTATATAAAAGTGGGCAACCGTATGGAATGTGTGTATTTTATAATAAAGTGACGTTATTTGATGTCATCTAATGGTTAAAGCAGTACCGATGCAACAGTTTGAGAGAAAACTAAGCATGGGGATGGTATAATCATTGTACGTTAAGCAATGCAAAACTTGTGTTTATTGAAAGCCAATCATGATATATCTTCACACTTAAAATTTACTTTTGATGATGGTGAAAGTTGTGATGATTGTTGTGAAGAAGTTGATTCTGAAGCCATTGTTGTTGAAAATGAAGAATTTTGCTTCTTTTTTTATGAAAGTATTGTGAGAGATGATGAAAATGGAGATTTTAGGGTTTTGGGTGAGAAAAATGATGCGCGTGTTAAAAAGGAAAACAGTTTATACCACAAAAATTTTTATATGTTTGAAAATAAAAAGGATTTAAGTTCCGCATTAAATGCGAGTGGTAAAACTGTCACAAAACGTAGGTCCCCATGACCCTTTGTGTACGGTAATTCGTGTCATTTCTGAGAGTAAAAAGAATGTTGGTAGAGTAATTGTTTGAGTAAATCTATGAGTTTTTTTAATATAAGTTATTTGTCTTTAAATAGGTAGTTACATTTTAAGTTGCTTAAAAGACATTTAATTATTCGAAGTCAGAGATCACTCAAAGCCGTTTTTCTTGATCGAGACATGTTTTTCGATACTTTGAGCATACCAACTCAGCGATTCCCAATCTAGTAATAGCTAGGTTCAGTAATGATTTCATAAAAAATATCAGTAATTTATTATTTGTAAATCGATTGGGTACAAAATGAAGCTATATTGCCTTTTAAAATGTGGGTCTCTAATGGGGGATACCTGATGTTATATGTTTGTTCAAGAGTGCAATATTTGATTTGTTTGAATTGACAATGGACTTGTTTTATCACAACAATATATGTGACCTTATTTTTCTTATGAGAACATATAGTCATCCATTGCTGACTTCTTGATCCGAGGACTTGTGTCACAACATGCAGCTTACAAACATGATTGGTGAAATTACGAACTTTCTAAACCCAGGAGGTTGTGAACGCTTACACCTCCTCTGAGATTTCCATTCAAAAATGCACTTTTTAATCATCTGATTACACAGATAAAACGCCATGTAGGCTGCATAAGAAGAGAACTGATCCTGGATGGCTTTGAGCTTACAACATGTGCAAAGTTTCTCATAATCAATCCCTTCCTGCTGTTATAATCCTGAGCAACCAGCCTTGCTTTGTTCTTTATAACAACCTCATTTTCATTCATCTTGTTTTTTCCAGATCCATTTGGTCCTAATTATAGTTTTACCATAAGGTTTAGGAACCAAGGTCCAGACCTTGTTTCTTTCAAATTGATTCAGCTCTTATTGCATTGAAATAATCTACCCTTCTTCCTTCAGAGCTTCAATAAGCTTCTTGGGTTCCATTTCCTAGAGAAAGTTAACATATAAACATTCATGAGCTAAGGCAGTTTCTTAGTTTCTGTTGGACCCTACTTCAGTTGTGTTTACCTAGCTTGAGGTTGTTGACCAATGATGTTATCTAGTTCAATGTGCTTTTCTTTTGACTATCTGTCTTAAGGAATAAGAGGTTGATGGATGCCTTCACCTGAGGGTGAAAGGATTGGTATGGGTTTTTGAACATCATATGGTATTCTTTGATGACCATTCTTGAAGTTTTTAGCTTATGATTCAAGATTTATCAGTCTGATTAAATAATGAGGTTGATTAGTTCTATAGTGATTGGGTGAATCATCAGTTAACAGTTAAACTCAGGTGGATCTTCAGGAGAGTCAGAGTCCTGAAGAAAGGGTGAATCAGTAGGTGTGGTGTTTTCATATGCAAGTTTGTAGGGAAAGTACTCAATATTGCCAGGACATTGAGTAACTTTACTCCTGGGTTCAAGGAATTCATCATCTGGGAAGGATCTGTTTTCATTGAAGTTGATTGCATCCCCTTCCGTGCTAGATTGAGAAATTGCTTCATCATCTTCACTGAATGTGACATGTACCATTTCTTCCATTTCTTATCTTCTAATGTTGAATACCATGAATGCTTTGGCCATTGGAGAGTAACCAAGAAAGAATCTATCATCAGCCTTTTCATCAAACTTTCCCAAGTGGTCCCTGTGATTATAAATATGCATAGGATACCCAAACACATAGAAGTAGCTGATGTCAAGAGATCTTCCTTTAAACACATCATAGGCCATTTTCCTATGCCTTTTCACTATGATAGATCTATTTTGAGTATAGCAAAGAGTGTTGACAGCCTCTCCTAGAATTGTTTAGGGAGTTTTGCACTAATTAACATAGTTCTAGCTGCTTCAATCAGTGTTTTGTTTCTTCTTTCAGCAACACCATTTTGTTCAGGGGTACAAGGAGATGAGAAATTCTAAGATATACCATTTTTATCACAAAATTCTCCCAGCTTGTGATTTCTAAACTCTGTTCCATTATCACTTCTCAGGTGTACCTAAATTTCATGGTGTACCTAAAGTACCCAGGTGTACCTAAAGTACTCATCTACAATGACTAGGGTATATTTGTTGTGGCTGATGGTTTGGGGTTTGACAGGTCCAAACAAATCCATGTGAAGGAGATGTAAGGACTTGTTGATGGAAAATGATCTCTTTGTTTTGACTGATGCTCTATGATGTTTCCCTTTCTCACAAGTTGAACAATTTTTGTCTTTAGAGAAAGTCAGAGATGGAAGACCAGAGACAAGATTATGTTTTGCAAGGTTGTTTATGTTTTTGAAGTTGAGGTAAGACAGTCTCTTATGCTAAAGCCAGTTTACCCTTGGAAAGGCTTTGGCAAGAAAACAGGCATTGGTTTCCTTATTGAAAGATGACATATCTATGATATAGACATCCCTTCTCCTTGGAGCAATGAGAACAACTTTATCATTTTGGTTGAAAATGGTTCCCTGAGTCTTTATAAACAGAACCTTGAAGTTAGCTTCACACAACTGACTGATGCTAATTAAGTTATGCTTCAAACTATTCACATAAACAATCCTGGTGAAAGTGATTCCATTACAATTAACTGAGCCATATCCTTCTGTGTCCCCTGAAGAATCATCTCTAAAGACCACTTTAGGACCTGGCTCCTTTGAATAAATGTGCATATATTGTTTCAATCATGTCATGTGTCTGGAACAGCCACTATCTAGATGGGTAGAGTTCTTGTAAAATACTCCCCTTAAAGCGAAAAATGTAAGACACCATAGAAAACCTGCCACGTATACAAAGCTTCGTAA
>BQNB010078110.1:3771-28926 GCA_026074375.1 Tanacetum coccineum
TGAGGAAGGTCGCCCGTAAAAGAATTTGAAGATATATCCCTGAACCGACCCGTTTTATAATAATCATTGACTGTTTAATATGATATAAAATATTAAATAGTAGTGCAGAATAAGTTAGTCTTACAGAGTGGATAGAGCTGAAAGTTGCCCAAACATGTCAGGCAACGCGCCATTGATTTGATTGTTGGCAACATTTCTGTTGAGAAAATACGATAAACATCTATAATACGAAAACATGTCAGGCAATCAAACGATTATAAGATGAGTGAGTGACGGACTGACAAGTATTTAAGAGAAGTCATTTGTGATATCGAATAGGGAAGGTTGCCGGTATATCCACATCCGGCAAGATTTCTGCGATTACAAAACACGAGTCATTAGTTATGTACTAGAATGTGGAGAAATTTACTAGTAATAAGGGGGTGTTTGTTTCGCCTTATATAGCCGGGTTATTTGGTTTTAGGCTTGTGTTTCATAAGCTCACTTTTTGCGGCTTATTTTAAAACTTTTCAGCTTATATAGGGTGTGTTTGTTTCGGCTTATGAAACATAAGTCCATTTGGGCTTATATTTCATAAGCCCTAATTTTCTGGCTTATTTTGAGACTTATGGGCTTATATAAGTTTAGTATATCATAATAAACTTATATAAGCCCCAAGTCTCAAAATAATGAAATATATGCCGAAATCAAATTTGATTTGGGCTTATATTTCATAAGCCCCAATTTTCTGGCTTATTTTGAGACTTATGGGCTTATATAAGTTTATCATATCATAATAAACTTCCACAAGTCTCAAAATAAGCCGAAAAATTAGGGCTTATGAAATATAAGCCCAAATGGTCTTATGTTTCATAAGCCGAAACAAACACCCCCATATAAGCTGAAAAAAGCTTCAAAATAAGGCATAGAAAAAGTGAGGTCATGAAACATAAGCCTAGAACGAAATAAGCTATAATCCAGCTATATAAGGTGAAACAAACACCCCCTAAGATAAGAAGAAGAAGAAGAAGTGCGTACAATGAAGTTAAGTTGGGAGGAAGGCTGAAAGGTATCTGATTGCCGAAATTATTGTTGCTGACATCACTACACACAATCAAGTAAAGTATTAAACTTATGAGTTGCAAAAGGAAGCGAAAAACAACAAGACTAGTAATAACAATGTCATTACAATTCAGTAAGCGAGGTTAAACTTGCGAGCTGATATCCGATTCCACCAGTGAGGCCGAGACTGGATAATTTGCTGATCAAAAAACAAAAACAAAAAAGCAAAGCAAAATGTAAGTAATAATAAGACGTATAATCTCCGGACCGGTGAGTTGGCTATCTCCAACCTCAGTCCAGCAGACAGGCGATCGACACTTACGACCATAAAATGCCTAATGCTGGTATGAAAAAAACAAAAATGTAAGAATAAACTGCAAAAATCATCCCTGCGGTTTGTAGTTTGTGGCACTAATCATCCCTAGCCGATACTATTTGCACTAATCATCCATGAGTGGCAAATGTCCAGCAAAAATCATCGTTATTGAGGATGACTTTTGCAAAAAGTTTAACAACTTTCACCACTTAGAGATGATTACTGCCAATAGTATCGGCTAGGGATGATTAATGTCACAAACTACAAACCACGGGGATGATTTTTGCAGTTAAGTAAAGTATATAATACATTTGGGTGACTCTCGAACCGGAACAGGTAACTCCTGTCCAGTTATCAGCACAGGGATCGCCTCCGGTTGATGTCCATTTCGTTAACTGACCCGGTGAGTTTAGGTTCTGATACATGGCGTTCAGAGCAGATGCTGCCAAACACGTAAACATTATACGATGATAATATTAATATTAATTAAGGGCAGGGGATATATAATAAGTTTGTTAAATAAGGTTGTTGTTGTTGTTGTTACCATCTGATGGATCTGTAACAGCATTTGTAAATGTTGTTGCTGAACCAATGAAAACAATCACTAACAGCAGCTGCAACGACATTATCCACCGTCGGTGTAGGTGTCGGTGTTCTTGTCAAATATATAATCTTAAAAAGTAGCTAGAAAAACAAGAATGGAGAGAAATGGAAAAGGTGAGTAGTAAAAATGATTCCTAAAAATTCTCCTGCTCCTTGGGAGAAAACAATGACTGAATAATAATATTACAGTAGTTGATTGATAGACTACACCTTTTTCAAGATGATTTACAAAGGGGGTGGTTATTAAGACCCCCTCTAAAATGATTGTAATACCCTTTTAAAAAAAATTATTTTTATAATTTTGTTTATGTTATAAAACTGTAAAATAAAAAAAATAGAACGGAAAAAAAAAGTTTTGAAAAGTCAAAAGCAGTAAAACATGAAAAATACGGAGCAGGAAGCTGTCTTATCCTATTAATAAAATGGAAAAAATTGCCGGAAAAAATTACGAAACAGAAGTTATAAAGTTTTATAAGTAAAAAATTGAAAAATATAAAAATTACGGAAACGGAAAAAAACATAAAAAAAATTGTCTAGTCTTGTCTGTACAATGTTAGGGGGGTATCACATTTAGAAAGGACAAAAGGGGGTAGGAGTAACATGACCCTTTGCAAATACATACAAATACTTTATTTTATTTTCTGGTCTAAAATGCAATCTAGTAACTACTGTAGTTGTTCATGTCACTATCAAGGTGTCACATGCATGCCCAACCATATATATGTTACCTTTACTTTCCTCCTTATTTTTTTATATGAGAAATTGTTAGGATCTGGAACTAGATAGATCTTCTAGCCTATATGGTTGTATAATACTTATGTAATCACAAGTATATATGTGAGAGACTCTAACAATTGTTTAGGCGGAAACTAAACAACGTAATATAAAGAAGAACAAATATAAACAATGATCCTCTATGGATCTTTCTATTGATAATAAATTGTTTTTGTAATTTGCAATCGGTACGAAACCCTAATGCTAAAGGTTTCTTTTATAGAGAAGAAACCCTAAATTTCTCAACAAGATTCCTAAAAACGCGTAAGAGATATACATCAATCTCTTCCTAATATATCTCATTCCTATATTAATGAGATTGATTCTAAATATAACTATAAATCCTAATTACATTAGATCAAGTCTATAATAAAAGGTCAGCAATTCTATCTCAGTCAGGCAAGAAACGTAGAACATGACCATACAGAAACATCATCAGCATGAACGCTACTTGAACTGCAGCAGGAACGACTTAATGCCATCAGCAGAAACGAACATCTCTAACAGCAGAAACGACACTTAGCCTTTTCAATTATTCCCAACAATCATCCCCCTAAACTTTGTTTTTGACACCGTTAATTCCAGGGGGGGGGGGGGATCCAAGGGGTTACTAGATAGATCTTCGCGAAGCAAGAGGATTGAGTGGCAGCAGAAATAAAGTATGCAGCAATAATACAAGCAGCAGAAACCGGAGCAGCAGCATCCAAAACAGCAGCAGCAAAAGAAACAGCATGAACTCGGTGAACAGCAGAATCAAATGAAGTAGCATCGTCAAAGAACAGCAGCTTCCAGTCTTTTGCAGCCACATAAGAGTAGATTTGATAAACTTTACCAAGTAGCTACTCACTCTTGGGCTAGATGATACTTTGGTGAAAACAAACACCCTGGTGTAACAAAAACCAGTCCAATTTCTCAGAACGTGAATCAAGGGTGAATTGGAATACCCTAACAGTTTTTGGCAAACCGTCACAGCCATACAACGGATTTGATACGTCTTTACCTGTAGCCGTTTGCTCAGGACTAGCCAACTCTTCATACACAGAGTAATATGGTTGAGTTTTATAAACCATACAATTTTGTTATAGAATTGTCAACTATCAACGGATTTGAGAAGTGCTTTACCGAGAGCGTACCTCTTGGACTAGTCATTTTTCATCCTAACAGGAATATGGAAAATGAATACCATCCAATTTTGGGTAACCTGGCAACCATCAACGGATTTGATAAGGTCTTTACCAAGAGCCGTACCCTCTTGGACTAGCCACTCTTTGTTATAAGAACATGGTGAGTGAAGGCCATAGGATTTTTAGCAAACCCATACACTATCCACGGAATTTGAGTTCTACACCAAAGCCGTTTGCAATGGTGAGCCAAACTTTTTCTTAGCTGTTAGCCATGGTGAGCTGAAAACTATTTGTCGTGCAGTGCAAGCACTAACACCAAAGATATACAACACTGTTTTTTTTTTTTTTAAAACAAAACAACTAAACTATGGAAGTAACTACAAACACTAACTCAGAAAATACTTACAAAGGAGCCATATGCAAAGACTTCTCATCAGAATTGCCGAAGCCAGTCTGGACGCGTCCTGAATAACATTCCCATCAACAACAACATCCCCGACAATTGAGGGTTGAGCTGTGAGCCTGTGGCGTAACATCCGTTCCACAGCTGTTGCCCGATATGATAGAACTTGTCCACAAACGATATACACATCTTCCCATTCGATAAATCCAGTAACATGAACGTAGCTCTGGGATACCAACTTCCAGCTGCACACAATCCAATCATCTTGTTTACGCCAAAAGTCTCCACATCAACAGAATGAAGTGATGACTACAACAGATTTACATCCCTCCAGAGATCTAATCCAACAACTACAACTGGTATTATGTCCGAAGTACCTATTCATCCGTCGACGCAAAAGAGGAAGAACCTCACGAAAGACAGAGGTAGTCAACTGTTTAAGTAGATAAAGGACTTACGCCGCCGGATCTCATGATAATATACATTTGAAAAATAATAAGTGGTACTAAGCGGGCAACGCACAATCTCCCAATCTTTGAATGCACCATACGGAAGAGGAGGAATATAAGTTTCCATGTCATCATCACTCTCACTCTCAGAGCTGAAAAAGTCCTCAACAGGTTTATCCCATAGGAAGTCATCACTCCTCACCCCAAGATGTTTACGACGAGACCGAGGAGGAGAAGCGGCAGATTCAGGAATGGTTTCAACCTTTACCCGTGGGTCAACAATCTCATCATCAGGAAGCTTGTCCACAACCACAACACCAGCACCAGAAATATACTTACCCCGAAAGAGAATCTCAGCAAGCACTTCGTCATCCGAGTCAGGGTCAACAGCAACTCGTGACATACCAATCTGCTCTTCCGCATCACTTGTAAGGAAAAATTCATTAATACCTCCTGATGTGGATTCAAACAGAACATCAAGTGGTATGTGATCAGTAGAGACATTTGGCGGGGAAGAACTATCAGCAGAATCTGCAAATGGTGAAACCCCACTCTCATGGTGTGAACCAGCAGAATCCATTGCTGCTGGAGTGGGGACAGTAGAGTCAGAAACTGGAGCACCAAATGTACTACCAGCAGGATTAGAAGTACCACCACCAGCAGAATCAGGATCATCAGCAGTATGAGTTGTAGCAGCAGGAACACTAGCTGGCTGTGAAGACGCACGTTCAACCCTTTGTCTCTTAGAAGGAGGCTCAGTAATGACAGGCTTGGGTCGAAACAGGTTGTACTGAGCACTCAACAAGCGATCCTTTTCAAGACGTCTGCAGATATACTCGTACTCTTCAATCAGCTGTTGTTTAGTCATAGCCTTGACAGCGGTCATCGTGATTGTACCATTATGAGCTGCACACCATTGATTTTTAACCAAGTTGCGCATCAGCTGTGTGACCTCAGATTTCTTCAATGGCTTACCCTTGAGAGCTCGATACCGTAAATCTGCCAAGGCTCGCTTCTTCCGTTCCTTAATAGCAGTCATGCGCTCAATAAAGTTCCCCTCGTTGACATCAGCGCCCAACAGTTCTTTTGCCAATGCAGGATTAGAGCCAACTTGCAGCATCAAGTTCAACCAGTCTGTTTCTGTCATACGCATCATGAGATCATCTAATTCCTTTGCGCGCTCTTCAGAAACATTTGGCAAGTCTGCCTGAACCAAATCCTCAGCCTGTAACTGTTGAACCAGTCGCTCACTAGCCTGTACTTAGCGCGTCGTGGAGGGAGCGTTTTCCTGTGCTTTGCATCCTCTGTAAGAAACTCAGCAGGGATTTCCAAATCAGGCATAGGAGCCTTTCCCGTGTCAGCAGCAACAGAAGGACCAGCAGAAACATAATCAGCAGGAACGCTACTTGAATTGCCAGCAGGAACGACTTAATGCCATCAGCAGCCAAAAACAGTCTGATTGCCTCTATTCTGGCCACTGGTGCAAATACCTCATCATAATCAATGCCTTCCTCTTGTCTGTGTCCCTGTGCAACCAGCCTTGCTTTATTTCTTACAACTATTCCTCTGGCATCCCTCTTGTTCTTCAAAATCCATTTTGTCCCTATGGCATGTTTTCCAGGAGGTAAAGGGACAAGTTTCCATACTTTCTGGTTGATGAACTGTTGCATCTCTTCTTGCATAGCAGCAACCCAATCAGGATCCTCAAGTGCTTTAGCTATACTAGTTGGTTCTAACTGAGAAAGGAAGCAAGCAAACAGACAATGAAGTTGGTCTGTATGATTGATCCTTTGTTGATCTTGAACATATCCAATGAAAGCACTTTCACCAAATTTGAATTTTTGATGCTCTTGCTTCTTGTCAGAACTGAGAACAAGATCACCAAGAATCTGATGACTAAGGATATAGTGGTTCACCCTTTATTGTAGTGAACTGATCACTTCCACAGCAGTGGCTAAAATTTTAAGAGTAGCATCTTAAATCATCATCAAAAATGAAGATGTGAAAGATGCCAAAGAGAGCTGATCCTTATCATACATCAGAAGAGGACGGTGAAATCGTGTATTGTTTTGCACTAGAGCCCAAGATTCCAGGAGGAAAGTGTAGGACACATCACATGTACAGGACTGAAGTCAGCAGAAACAGATGTACTGACAGCAGGATTGCCCTGACCAGCAGGTTCATAACTAGCAGCAGGTTGAAAACTACCAGCAGGATTACCACCAGCAGAATCACTACCAGCAGAAACACTATCAGCAGAATCAATGCCAGCAGGATCCCTAGCAGCAGAAACACCTTGGTTTCGGATTTCGGCTTCAGCTTGACTTAGTATTTCTGCTGTGCCTGTGAGAGAACAAATAACCATATCGTGGCAGCTGCGTCCTTAGCTTCATATACTGTGTCTTTGAAGTTTACAAGCTCTCTGCATAATCTGCATTGCGTTCCATACCACCAGGACGCCAATGCTGATGAGGGACCTCAAAAGTGTTAGAATGAAATGAAGGTAAACCACTATCACCTTCTCATCCACTACTGACTCTTCGTACATTATCATGATACCATCATTTGTGTTTAGTTTCTTGTGTACCTGCAGGTTTGTCAGTTTTAACAACGATATAACCTAATGAATCCAGTTAAAATAGTCAAGGTCAAAGTACCATTATGACCAATTCCCAGAACATTGGGTTTTATCTTCTAAAAATCTCAGATCATGTTTATCCATCTACCCTCTGTAGTTAAAAATATAAACCCGACAGGCCTTGCAATTTTGAGGCATAACTCAACCAGATACCCTTCATCATGCTTTGCCCTCAAATATCCCAGAATGGTCACTTGTATTAAAGAAGTTACTTGACACCTCAAAAGGTTTAAGATGCCTAACTGAGGAAACCTTCCTAGATATCAATTCATAGGTGTTTTATTATGTTGATTAGTAATAGACCCCCTGTTTAAAACAACAAGCTGTGCTAACAGCCTCATCCAAAACATGGGTAGGTAATTTAGAGTCAGCCAACATGGATCTACCACTCTATGAAAGAGTCCTTTTTTCCTCTCATCAACCCATTCCTGCTGTGGGAGTTTTCTGGGATTACTATAGTCCCTCTTAAGTTCCCTTTTCTTTCCACAGAGTCTAATAAGTTTTTTGCATTTTTGAACTCTGTCCCATTATCACACCTTATTCCTTTAACCTTTTTATTTAGTTGGTTTTCTATTAAGGCAATAAATTTTTTAAGGACATAAAATGTTTCATCCTTAGTACCCAAATAGAAAGTCCAAGTAAACCTGCTAAAGTCATCAGTAACCACCAAGGAGTAAGTACTCTGTCAAATATCCCTTATATTAGTAGGGACCAAAAAGGTCCCATATGCCAGAATTGCAGAGGTTCAGAAATAAGTCTCACAGCATAAAAATGGCTTGTAAAAGCCTTATCTTATGTTTTCTTTCCTTTGTTGCAGGTGCAACACAGTTGTGTTGATTGGTGAACACCTTTAGAGGTAACCCCTCAACCAGACCTTCCTAGCTACATGTTGATTGTTTTGAAGTTTCACATGAGCCATCCTTCGTGCCCATCTGTGGATGCCATCCAAGGATGCTTTTGCTACTAAACACGTAACATTTTGTTCTGGTTGTAGTTCTGAGATGTTGAAGGTGTAGAGATCACATTTCCTAGGAATTCTGAGTACCACCTGACTCTCATTAGGTAATTGGAAGTTTTCTGTAAGCACCAAACAGTCAGTGTCTGTGAAGAGAACTTTTGTTCCTTTTTATCAAAATTTGTAATACAGAGACAAGGTTAAAGTGTTGCAGGCTCTTCAACATAGTAAGACATATTCAAGTCAAGCTTTTGATGTCACTTTATGGTGCCTTTTCCCTGATATTCTGCCAACCTCAACCCCAAATTTGACAATGCCTCCTTAGAGCCTGCACAAATCATCAAGCTTCTCCTTGTTTCCTGTCATACTTCTTGAGCAACCGCTGTCAACTATACCTATGTCATTATTTGTACTAGGATCACCCTACAAATCATACAACAACAACATTAGTACACTTGAGAGACCCAAGCCAGATCTGACTTGAGCCTGCCTTGTGGATCATTAAGTATGAAACCATGTGGATTGATGAGATCCACCATTACTCTTGGACCCCCAAAATTATGGTATTTTATTCCTCCAAGAGTAACCTGCTGAGGTCTTAACAGCAGCACCCCATCGTCCCTTATACATAGGGTCATATAAGTGAGGCCAATACATATTACTAAAAGATACAGAGGATGGTCTGAAATATGGTCTAGCAGCGGGATTAAGCCAACCAGCAGAAACTTGTCTACCAGCAGAAACAGTGCTAGGATCTTTTTAGACCAGACCAAACAGGAATTGGTCTACCAGCAGAGATTGACTGCGGTCCTGTATTCTACTAGCAGCAGGATCAATCCACCAGCAGTAACAGATGTCTGGTGAATTTCTACTACCAGCAGGTACAGATTCTGCATTAGAATTACAAGGGACAGACACAACACAATATAAAAGTCACAATCTCTATAATCAAATGCAATTACTACCACAAACAAAACATTTCTTAACACGCACATAATTGTTTTCACTTCACATTCCTATTGAATTCATTCCACTTTGCTTCAAAAGATCCTATGAATTTTACATTCTCCAAACAAGAAAACTAGGACGCAGCAGTTGGGATTGGGTCTTCACATCAGACTTCTGGCAATGTCTATGATATCAGACAACAGGTGGGAAAGTCTTTGGACCGTTGTCCGTTGAGGCTTGAAAATCAACAGGATTGCATATGTCCTCTAGACTGAAGACTTGTCACTGTTATCACAAGAGACAAAGTCATTAGATTCTGAAAGAGTTTCAGAAGTTTTATTATCAGACTTTGACGTCCAAAACTTACTGTTTTTCTCTATGTCAGACTTTATATGGGGTGGGCAAATAAGTTCATGATGGAGGGAGGAACTGCATGCATCTCCCCCAGCCGTGACAAACCATGAGTAAAGATGATTAACCTCTCAACAGGTTCTGGGTAAAATACACTAGGTGTAGGACAAATCCAAACACTTCGTCTTTTCCAAAGTACCTTTTTAAATCCTAAGACCAATTTTTAGTTTTCTTGTAGACTAGAGCTATTTATCAACTTTTTTTCAATTATCTTGGAGACTCCTTCCACTTTTCAAATCTAGCTAATGTTGCTTCAAACTTAACTTCCCATTCTTTCTTTTCTTTTTGTGCCTGATCATGTAATTTTTCAGTATAACTCAGTGTGTTAGTGGTGTTTTCTAGATTAGTCATAAATCCTAATCTTTTCTTCGTAATGCAATCTGAGTTTTATTGTACCAATCTTTTGTGTGATTCTAAATGTTTTAACAGCATTTGATATCCTGAACTTTTAATGTAACAATCATTGTACAATCTATCAAGATTATTATACATATTATTAAGATCATTAATTTTAGAATCACAGCCAAGGGGACAATTTTGTACCTTAGGAGAAATCCCCATCATAGCAAACTCAGCAGTAGCATCAGAAACACCAGCACCACTATTATCAGCATGAAGTCCAGCAGTCATCCCATTACCTTCGTCAACCTTACCAGCTTGTTTTCGCCCGCATGATCCGAACCAATTTTACCATGGAATCAACACACCAAAGCTTTGGTTCGTCTGTTTTTGAGACTCTAGGACTTTTTAAAAAGCAGAATACCTGGCTTGTCATCAACTGTCTTCACATTACACTCCCTAGCAAAAATGTCCCATTGAAGACATTTGAAGCATCTAACCTTCCTTTTGTCAAATCTGGCAGGTTCTGTTTGTTATAGTATTTCAACTTTTGTCCTTCCTTCTTCTCACAAATCCTGTTAATCCTCAATGGAGAGCATAGCCAATTTGCCACTTCAATCCAATTCTTCCACACTAACGGAATCAACCGGTCAAAGACTTCCATAGTATCAATCACTTGATCTTGGTTCATTCTCACAACAAAAGAATGCAAACACATTCCGATAATGCTTCATGAGACCCAGAATGTCTAAGAAGAACTGATGGAAAAAAACTCTGTTTGATTAAATAATTTAGCTTTGATCCAGAGGCTGGCAGCTCCGAATGAAAGCAGAATAGAGTGAGAGCAGCAGCATCTTTCACACCATAACTATGCCAATTCGCTGACATCAAGTTTCAAGTGACCTTAGTTTTGTTAAACAGGTCATCAAAGCTCATTATTCAAGACCAACCTCTTGTTTTTTAATGCCAAGGCAACTTGGAACAAGAAGAGGGACGTGCTCTTAGAAACTTCAGGTGGATGTCAACATTTATCTGTCCTTGCCAGCAACTTGATTCAACTGGCTCAGAATCTTCTGAAACCTTCATAACCCATTTTAGCCTTCTTGTCTCTGTCACAGATGAATTCTTTAAACTGCTGTTAGAGCATGTGTCTTTTCCCATCTTTTTGATTCTTCAAATCCCTCCAAACCTAGCCTTAACTGCCATCCAAATATCCCTTGCATCATCATAATGATGAAAATCGGGCATATGATCTTCAGGTAGAGCCTGAAGTAACAAAGTTCTCACCTTATTCTCCCTTTGTACAGCAACATGCTCATCAAGAGAGACAGGAGGATGAACAATTGTATTCCCTTTCGCATCTTTTCCCAACCTCTTTGAGCCGTTTTTTTTTTTTTTTTTCCCTTGGGGGTGAACAATTCCTCCAAAGATTAGATCAGCATTCTGTATCCAGTACTCCAGCTTCATAGCCCAATATCTCAATTGTTCCTACCCAGAAAGGAAATTTTGCCAATTGTTGGCAGAGATAGAGGCTGTTTGGAACTGTTGAAACTGTTGTGACTGGACATTGTTAGGGTACTGTTGACCAGTTTGGTTGGTCTGAGTAGGTTGAGTCTGTTGAAAGTGAACAGCAGGTTGTGAGAAGATAGATTGATTTGGTTGTGAGAAACCAGGTTGTGAGAAAGCAGTTTGAGTGAATGCAGGTATTGGTTGTGTAGGTTCAGGTATGAAAGAGTCCGAGGTATCATCTTGAGTGAACGAAGGTGAAGCAGATGAATTAGGGTTAGGATAAGTGAATGTTGACTGAGTAGGTATAGAGGGCATGGGTTCTGACATAATTAAACGGTTAGAGAAACAAAGTTTGTTGAGTGTAACGAGTGATTCTTCTTTATCAGAAGGCTCATCTCCAGGCTGCTGATACCGACTTGTTAGGATCTGGAACAAAATAGATCTTCTAGCCTATGTGGTTTGTATTAATACTTATGTAAACACAAGTATATACGTGAGAGACTCAAACAATTATTTTAGGCGAAACGTAAACAACAGTAATATAAAGTAGAACAAATTATTAACAATGATCCCTCGTATGTATCTTCTATTGATAATAAATTGGTTTTTTGTGACTTGTAATCGTTACCGAAACCTTAGCTAAAGGGTTTCTTTTATAGAGAAGAAACCCTAAATTGGTCAACAAGATTCCTAAAAACGCGTAAGAGATATACATCAATCTCTTCCTAATATATCTCATTCCTATATTAATGAGATGATTCTAGAATATAACTATAATTCCTTAATTACATTAATCACGTCTATAATGAAGCTCAGCAGATTCTATCTCTGTCAGCAAAAACGAGAACCTGACAGCAGAAAACTAATCATAGGAACGCAACTTGAACTGCCAGCAGAACGACTTAAATGCCACAGCAGAAAACGAACATCTCTAACAGCAGAAACGACTACTTATTCTTTTCATTATTTCCCAACAGAAATGGTATTTATTTTTAGAGTAAACTGCAAAAATCATCTTTGTGATTTGTATTTTTTGGCACTAGTTATCTCTAACTGATATTATTGGCATTAATCATCCTCGAGTGATGAAACCTTAGGCAAAAATCATCCTTGATGTTTAAAAGATATAATTTACCTTTCATTTATTTAAACCACAGGGATGATTTTTGCAATTTACTAAAAAAACTAATGTTACAATTATTATTATTATTATTTTTAAAGTTAATTGCATAAATGGTCCCTGTGGTTGTTCAGATTTAACGAAAATGATCCCTCAAACTTTTTTGTAACAAAAATGGTCCCCATGGTTATGAAACATAACGGGTTTGGTACTTTTAGGGACCAAATCCGTTATGGGTCATGAGGACCAAAACCGTTATGAATCCTCTTACCACAGGAATGAAACCCGTTATGTTTCACAACTATGAGGATCATTTTCGTTATAAAAAAGTTTGAGGGACCATTTTCGTTAAATCTAGACGACCACAAGGACCATTTATGCAATTAACTCTTATTTTTTTTATAAACATCACTTCATTATTATTATTATTAATCATCCTTTTATTTGTAATTTACTTATTTTATTTTACAAAAAATTATTAGGAAGCCGAGATATCATCTAGGCCGCCACTGGCCTTGATGGTGGTTATCTAGACCTAGGCTTTCGCCTTTTGACACAAACCAGATGGCTGATTTTTGTTTCCCCTTCACACGTTTACGTTGTGCCGCATCAATCAACCATCATGGTTTGTGTCAAAGGCGATAAACACACACATCAAGGAGTGGGGGCCTAGATAATATCTCGGCTTCCCAATAATTTTTTATAAATCCCTTAAATTTCTAATAAAGTGATTTATAATAAATAAATAAATAATAATAATAATAAAATAAGTAAATTACAATTAAATATAATAGAATTAAATAAATATAATAATAATAATAATAATAATAATAATATCGCTTTTGACGCAAAAGAGTGAAGGCCTAGATAGTATCTCCGCTCCCCTCTAATTTGTTGTAAATTCTATTATTATAATGAAGTGATGATTTAATTAAAAAAAGTAAAAAATAATTATAATTGTGAATATTAGTTTTTTTTTGTAAAACTGCAAAAATCATCCCTTGGTTTAAACATATTTTGGCAAAAATCATCCATGTGTGTTTTAAGTGACATAATTACCCTCCATAATTCGTGGTGAGGAATAATTTTTGCCGAATATTTCAGCGCTTAGGGATGATTATTGCCAAAAGTATGGGTTAGGGATGAATAGTGCCAAAAAGTACAAACCACAGGGATGATTTTTGCAGTTTACTCTAAATAAAATAATAATAATAACAATAATATCGTCTTTGACGCAAAGGAGTGAAGGCCCAGATAGTATCTTGGCTCCCCTCTAATTTGTTGTAAATTCTATTATTATAATGAAGTGATGATTTAATTAAAAAAAAGTAAAAAAAATTAATAATAATTATGAATATTAGTTTTTTTTTGTAAAACTGCAAAAATCATCCTCGTGGTTTAAACATATTTTGGCATAAATCATCCCTGTGTGTTTTAAATGACATAATTACCCTCCATAATTCGTGGTGATGGATGATTTTTGCCGAACGTTTCATCGCTCAGGGATGATTAGTGCCAATAGTATCAGTTAGGGATGATTAGTGCCAAAAAGTACAAACCACAGGGATGATTTTTGCAGTTTACTCTTATTTTTATTAAACATTTCTACTTATTTTTTTACTTTTAGGATCTTAACATATGAAAAAAATTAACGATTCAGATTCAAAAAGATAATTAATGGAAAACATGTGTTATATTTTTATGTGGGTAAGAGGATAATAAGTAAGAAAAATAGTAAAAGGATATAACATAACTTTTTTTTATAAGAAAATGATCAGGAGGAATAAAAAAATAATTAATTACGTTTATGCTTAATAAATGTATTAGTAAGTTATTGTTTGTGAAGAATTAAGTCTCTCTTTTATCTTCAACAATACGTTGACACATATGCTTATGCATATAAGTACACATCTCAATCGATACTTTTTTTTATATTTATTTTCTTTGGATACATTCATTATTTTTCGGTTTCAAATTAACGAGGTTTGTAACCCGCGCTCTGCTGCGGAGCGCGGGGTTTTACGTCTGTAAAAGCATTTGCGGAAATAGAACTTTAAAAATACATAACTATCAAGTTGTCGGGTATTGTAACTCGGCTATGAAGATTCGATCAACTATGATAGTACAGTGTGTTAGCCCGCTTGAGTGCGGAGCGTGAGCGGAGCGCGGGGTGACAACCAAAAGAGTTTAGGCTTATCTTATAAACCATAACTTTTACCATCAATCCTCGTTTGCATTAGCAGCCATACCTGAATTCAAGTGACCTAACGAACCACATTCAACTATATCACTCAAACTTGCTCGATGTCTACTAATGCTGGTAACTCAGGCAAGGCATTTCTTAGACCGAATAAACATAATTGCATATATTCATGTATAGATAGCGTAAAGAGTATGACGACTAACTCGATATTTTCCTAGTTTCTAAAACCTTAATTTCAAGTATAAAAATAAAACTTTTTGTGTCGAAGTATAACCAACCAATTAAAGACTAAGTACATATGTGTGTGGTATACAACCTGGCCATTCAAAAATGTATATTTCCGTGATTATGATGCGGCTCCTCTTTGGTTAGGTCTTCGATCCATCAGTAGAGTAGAACCATGGCAAATGCACCCAGGAAACGGGTTTGCATAGAAATTCTCTTCTACTCTTGGACACTCGTCGGCCTTCCTCATTTCTGGTGCACCTAGCCGGTCTTTATGAATGGTCTTTACTCGACTACTGAAAGTGTCCCAATATATCATTCCTTTGTCCAACCGATCTATCAGTTTAACAAAACATTGCCAGAAAATCAAAAGAAAATTAACATTCATTGAACAAAAGCGAGGCAACATATTATTTTAACAGGTACTATATAAGTTCATATTCTAATGTACCTTCGGCCAATGTACGCTTCCACATGTTACGAACACTTATAGAACCTTCAACGATGGATACTAAGTTGTTAGTAGGAAGTTGACACACTTATAGAACCTTCGACAACCGATAGCAATAGTATTTCGTAGTACGATATATTGGCAGCTAAGGTAGTTCAAGAAGCTTTTTCGCCTTGATGGTCCGATCCTGTAACAACCATAAATGCGGCAATATTCCACAGTCCACAAACACCAATCATGTTCTCCTCTTCAATATACACCTTCAAAGTTTGAGGCAGTAACGAAAATGTAAAGCTGGTAAACCAAAAAATCATTCAAAGCTAAAATGGAGATCTCATTTTGAAGGTTTTTATCTGATTGATGTGTTTTCAAGTAGTAAAATATCAGATTTTTAACACCTAATGGTTAGTTGGTGTGCAACTGGTACTCCTAGTCAATTGAGTATTATAACAAACAAATGTTGTGTATCCAGAAAACCTCACACACATTCTAAGTCTACCACCAAAATCAGACAAAAAGACATGAGTGTTTTTACGAATACACATGTACATGCACGGATGTTAAGAAGAATGGAACAGGCAAGGCGTACCATCTCTTGGTTGTGTTTATAATTTAATTAATTTCCCATCTCAAAATATGCAATCACGTTGTCGTTGACGCTGCTACAACTCCTGAATTCTAAGCTAAACTTTTTTGTGTACCTGATTAATATTTTAAGATAATGATTCAGGTACATGTTTTCATTTTTTTATTGACCTATGTATACAGAAAAAGGATCTTTGTTATTGTTTTCATTACTTACTCTGCCAAAGACTGTTTAATGTCGGGAATGCCTAGATTAATGTAATAGTGGGTTGAAGGATTGGCATAAAGTTGTAAACCTGCAAAAAGGGTAATGAGTGGTAAAGAAGTGACACAAATAGCATTATTTAGATACAACTATCTCAAATAGTTGCACTACAGGGAATATATGTGTGATTGAAATACGGAAAACAGCAAGGAGTGAGAGAGTGACGCCTACCTTCATTTGTAGACCCGGTCGATGATGATACGGATACCTCTCAAGTCTTATGAGCTACCCACACGTCCCATGCCTTATTCTATTCGTCCCGTGTCTTCTCCTCTTAAACGGCTGATGCTTTCTCCTCCTTAACGGCCAATGCTTTCTCCTCCCGACCGCTTCATGCCTTGTCCTCCTAAGCGGCCCATGCCTTGTCACCGAGACGCCCTATATATATAAGAAGATTACCATACTTGCTAAACCATTGAAATTATAAAAACTAAAATCATGGAGCTGCTTATTTATAAGAAGATTACCATACCTTTTTTTTAAATTATAAAAACTAAAGTCATTGTCTCTGGATTCATCCTTTGTTTCAATAGTTGTTTTTCGCTGGCCCGAGTGTAAAATGATTATATCAGAACAAAACAACTGGTAAAAATCAGTTGGTTCTGATAATTATTTCTCTTATATATTGAAAAAGACCAGCAGTTTAAACACTATGATCACGTGTATATGAAAGCGAAAAGTCGAGCAAATCTGGAATATTGAAAAAAAGTATACATACTTTCCCTAACATATTGGAAGGTGAGTTCCTGGAACTGTTGGACTGATGAGAGCATGCTAATCATTGACAAAATGCAGATACAATTCAGGACTGAAATCAAAATTGATATTTCTAGGCTGACTTTATGCAGAAAGAAAGTCAGATCATCTCTATACAAATCGTACCTTAAATAGACGAAAAACTCTGCTAGCCAAGCTACATGCTTTGTCAACGTTTTGCGTTGTACCTGCCTATTGGTCAGAAAATTTTGATCCATATTTTATGGCTCTGCATATTTGGTCCCTGGCTTCAGCTTTGGTCAAATATAGAACAGCTAGAGCGACTTCTATCCTGGCAACGTCTAGTAACCCGCTCTTTCCCACCCAGTCAACTGTATGAATAGAAAATAACCATATTTTGAAAATTATATAAGTATATATAAGATAACAGACAGTTTATTAAAGAATTCACTGATTAACTACACATATAGAAACTAAAGTGAAGAAACATTTGCCTATACCTTGACATGGAATCCGGGTTGCGTATCCTACTGCCATTGTAGGCTCACAATTGAACAATGAGGGTGTATACACTAAGCTTATGATATTCAACTTGACTGATTACGAAAAAGGTAACCCATGCTAAGATTATTTTGGCCGTTTCTTCCTAATATAAGTAACACAATAATTAAAACGGTTAGTTAGAGAATAAATCACATTGTGGTTCTATGGAAAACGCAATCACAATATTATTTCGTCTAACCTGTTTGTAAAACTGTTAGTTAGAGGGTAAAGCACATTGGGCGAACGACGCTGTTGATATTCAGGTAGTTGATGATATGCAAGGAGATCTCGTTCCTGAAAAAAATATATAAAAGAATATGACAATATGGAAAATGCAATCACAATAAGATTTATATATATACGTAAGACTGACCTCTTTGTAATTCATCTCCGAATGATGCAACTCTAGTGAACCATTTATGTTGGTGAATTTTCGGGTAACTCAGGCATGGTAAAAGCATTTATGATCTCCCGAAAATGCATTCAACAGGTTTGTGTCATTAATATCTAGTGTATTATATCAAGGGTTGCGCCATTTAAACAGCCTCTTATGCTGCTTCAAACATACAATTATAAACCCCATTGCCTGAATTTAACATGCTATTGCGTTTTTTCAAGTAAAATTTTATATTGGGCTAATTTTACCTGAATCTGATAGAATATGGACCGGGAGAGCCTGATGGATGCGTTAAAGTTAGGCATAAAGTCAGACATATTTTTGATACCGCGTTAAAGTCAGGCATAATCAGGTGCGAGGCTCAGACAGGTTAAAAATCGGAAAAGGGGATACATCCACCATGGTTGCAAACTTAATAATTTGCCTCGCCAAGGTATGGACAATCACAACCTTTATCGAACCTGTTTAAATTCATCATGGCCCCTTATCAAAATCAATATGATAGCCCCTATCATCTATGTTAGTGTAAACTCCCCGCCAAGACATGATATTTTACCCGAAAACGATGTCTTAGAGCGCGGGTATACCACTGGCATACAGAAGCTTAAATTTGTACAAACAACTAAAAAGAGGCTCAGTTCTGCACATATGAAAGCAACATACACCACACGACGTGGCTGCAAACACAATACGGAAGACGTGTGTCATCCATTTGGCTCAGATGGAAGTTTTAGGAAATGGCCTATCAAAGCTGCGTACAACAAAGGTAGCCTAGCCAAGTGATATCACACTTCCACTCATCATTGTCTTTTTCAAATAACGTTTGAGCTTTAAGATAGGAAAATAGTTGTAAAATTCGTTATGGCAGATACAGTCAAAATGACAGTCGAGTCTCATACATTTGGCTCAGACGGGGCTATCATGGCTGCGTACGACAAAGGTAGCCTAGCCAAGCAATAGCCCACTTTCGGTCATCATTGCCATCATAGACATTACATAAAGATGATAACGTACCAACAATCCGTTACTGATTAAAGGACAACGGATCAACAGACTCGTATCTTGATGTATCAAACAACCATGTTGGCTGCAACCACAATCTAACAAATCATTATCCTACCCTTATTTTTTATTTCCTTAATTTAATTTAATTTCATTTGATTAGTAACAAAAAGCGGAAAATTATCTTACCAAAGTGGCTCTCAAACATTATATTTATTCAAGCAGAAAAGCTGAATGTGAGCTTATTTTACTTTTAATTCAAAGGCACAACAATGCAAGCTCTAAATTCCAGCACAACCTGAACCAAATTATACCTTTATATTAAAAGGTAGGAATTTGTGCAACCCAAACATAAGCAAGCATCAGCAAAGTGCACCATAAGCATATGCAGAGCACCTCAGAGAAAACCCTGGGCACAAATTTGAGATCTCAGGATAAAAGAGTATGCGACCCGCCATGGCTGCAAGCACGACGACTTGCTGCCCCGCCAAGATACATGTCGAACACAACATACCCATATTAAATCTTTTCAATATACCTTTTGGTTATCAAAATCCTCTAGTTGTGAATCCCTAACAAATCAGAACACTCGCAAAACAGACCACCCACCGAAGCTCAACAACGTCACCAACCGACCACCAACGCCACACACCATGAACGGTGACAACGAAGAAGTCGGTGGCATCGAAGAGAGTTGTGGGCTATGGGTTGAGGTTGTATTGTCGAGGCATATCAACATTACAAAAATGTAGACTTCAAAGTACAGTTTAATGAAATAATCAGTTTTACCAAACGGGAATGAGCAGTTAGCCATGAACTAACCCAAATCCCAGATGATCGAGAATGTCCTACGGATGGATCAAATCTAAACCCAATTAGAACAGTACAATCAACCTTTCATTTTTATTCACATGCTCAGATAAAGGATTATGTGTGAAAAAGAGGGTACACCCGGCATTGCTGCAAACCTAAAAGGTTGCCCCGCCAAGTTGCGGACAACCTCAAATGTAACAAAGACGATGTAAACTCATCGCAGCCTCAGCTTACGACCCTATCATCGTCGTCACACAAACATCGCTATCGTCACACGCCATGTATAACGGGGGGCACAAAAAACCGGAAAGGGTTTAGCGGCATCGAAGATGCATTAGGGCGAAAGTCTAAGCAAACTTTGAGCATAATTCTTATTCTATTCAATTTTGCATGCTAATCGTAGTAAGGAAACACATGTTGCGTTCATTAGAATTTGGGTTTACAACGTTAATAATGCAACACAGGTTTGGCATTCATTTAATGTTTGCCCCGGCCTGACCCGAGCAAGTTATTTAATACATTTGGGTTATATGCAACCCGGGTCAAGCATTCGCCCTGCCCCGAAAAAGCCAGGATTTTCCCTCTCACCACATGAGGGAGAGGCATAATTTCGGCTCAGATAGGGGACCATGGGTGAAAAAGAGGATACATCCGGCATGGCTGTAAACCTAATAGGCTGCCCGTCATAAGTTGCTGGACAATCTACAACTTTAATCGAGCCCATGTTTACTCTATCGCAAACCTCACCCGTTAACACACTCACCAAACCCACCAAAAAAAACCCACCCCCTCCAAAATCTACCCCCCCCCCCCCCCCCCCCCCCCCCCCCCCCCCCCCCCCCCCCCCCCCCCCCAACCCAACAACCAACCACCCCCACCACCCCCCACCACCTACACACCCCCACACCCCGACACCTACACCAAACCCACACCACCCACCCCCCCCCAACCAACACACCCAATCCCACACACAACCCCCATCCCACCCAACTACCGATCCACAAAACCAAACCAACCACCACCACCACACCCCACCACCCACCAACCCACACCCTCCCCCTCCAACCACAACACCCCCACCTCCCCCCAAAACCCCCCCCAACACAACCCCACCACAACCCCCCCAACCCCCCCACCTCCCCCCCCCCCCACCCACACCACCCACCCCCCCCCACCCCTCCTAAACACCACACCCCACCCAATCCACACGAAACCCCCAACCCCAAACACCCACACATAACCCCCCACAGCGAATGCACAAAACACTTTACCCGATCACACATTACAATCAATTTTATTGTTTTTAATCAGAGCGGGCTGTAGATAAGGGACTACGTGTGAAACAACAATCCCAAGAACAATCGTTAGCTGTTATTTATAAAAAATACCACACAAACGTCATCGCCGCAATCACAATACGCGTTCAATCACCCCGCCAACCATAAAGTAACTCAGTTACCCCTCAAAAGGACAACCATCATCACTATAACCCTAATTAATTAAATCACCAATTAATTAAGCAAATGAAATCAGAACACCCGAAACCCTAACCCTAATTAATTAAAATTGTTGAAATAAACAGCATGCAAAGGGTAAAAATACCTTGTATAATGTTAAATCCGTCACCATCGTCACACTACGATTACAAATATGTGTTTTGGACAGAGATCAAGAACAACATTTTGACAACCAATCTACGATTACACAGATATGTTTTAGAGAGATTCATAACACAATCGTCACAAACAATGTGTGTTTTAGAGGGAGAGAAATACACGTGGTGAGAGAGAGAGAGATACGTGGTGAGAGAGAAGATATTAATAAGGTGGATCGGGTAAGGCAAGCGGGGTTTGGTTTTTCAGGCGGGTTTCAGGTTTTAGGCAGGGTTTTCAGGCGGGTACTGGTTTTCCGGCAGGTAACCCAACACACATTTAATATTGCCTCGGGATAGAAATCTCACTCTTTAATATATATGTATAATAGTTAACGTTTTACTTTTTGGATGTTTCATTTAGCTATTCCTTATTAAGATTGTGCTTGACGTAGAGCGTCTAAGAGTGGTGAGTAGTGAACATAGAGCTACACACATCCAATACCTAGAAATACTACTACTTCCGTCTTGAAATAATTATCTTCTGACAAAATAAACACGAATTAAAGTTACCATAGTTATTACCGTTTTCTCTCTATTACTTTTGACAGAATAACAGACGTAGACTATTATTTGAGACAAATCAAGTACATACCACTTTTCAAGTATCTATTTTAAACTTGGGATTTCTTCTGAACTAAAAATTAAACATTTAATTTTTAAGCTATTTACACTTTGTTTTCGAGTATAAAACGGAAAAAAGAAGGATGTAGAGAAAAAGAAAAAGAAAAGTAAAGAGGAGATGAATAAGAAAATGATTTTTTATCTTGTATTCCCGAGTTGGAAAGAAAAGAAATAGATATAAGAAAAAAATGCTTTCAAATCAACTGCACCCCATTTCATCACAATTTGAGAAAAAGATTAGGAGGGTAAATTTGTCAAGGTTATAAATAGCGTGAGAGGCGGCGTGACGGCATGACCATGCCTCACGCCTTAGCGACTATGTCGAAACTTTTGCGTTTTTAAGACGGCACAAAATATGAAAATATTTATATATTTATAACAAGTTTGCAAAAATCGTAAATTGGTAGTTGAACGATCGACCTCCTTTGTCCTTATAGCTTGTAATCAGTCTAGGCAAATCGAAATGCCATTTTCGGCTAGTTTTGTGTATTTTCGACGAGTTTTATGTATTTCTGGCAAGATTTTCTTAAAAATCAACTTATAATAGATATAAACAACTATCATAAGTGATTAAAACATGTTTACACGCGAGTTTTGGGTATTTCTAGCAAAATTTCCAAGTTCCAGCAAGTTTGACCACCATTAACCGTCTTTGAACGCTGTTAACCATAGTTGATTGATTGTTTGACCGATTAATCAGCCACGGAAAGGTTGGTAGCCTATTAGCGCCTAGGCGACGATTAATCGACCTCGTAGCCTTTTTTTCCAACACTAGTTTATACCATATTTTATATATATTGAGTTTATAAAAGCGTTGTACATAATGAAAAAAGTTAAGAAACTATCATTACAGGTAATATTCTTCTGCTTTTAAAAAAAATTATCAGAGCTGAATCCAAAAAATCACATTTTCACGCCTCATCTCACGCCACGCCTAGAGTCGACGTCTTCGTCTATTTCATAACGTAAAGACCACGTCTCTCGCCTTAACGACGCCATGGCACGTCTTTTAAAACACTAAAATTTGATGTAATTTAATATCTTTTACTTTCTTCTCTTCTAAAAAATATCAAAAACGCACTTTTTTTTACTACCATCTTAAACTTTTTCCTTCCTCTCTAAAAAATATATTTGAAAAAGAATTTTATTCATTACTATTACCTACACACATCCATTACTTAAAAATACTACATACCACTTTCAAGTATTATTATTTTGAGTTTTGACTACTTGGTAACCCCGTATATATGCTTTTTCGAAGTCTACCTTAAATATCATCGTATGCTTCTTTTTCATCTTACACCATTGAAATAACTCATTTAAAATGAATAGACCAAATTTATAATCCATCCGTTCTATTTTTATTGTTCGCGTTTTATTTTTTGGATGTCTCAATTTAATTGTCCACTATTAAAAATAGATTGGGAAGTTTGATCAAATTTACTATATTACCTTTGTTAGAAATTGTTATTACAAACTTTAAAGAAGACTTTAATTAATTAGCTAAGACTAAAACTGTTATTTTGTCAAAAAGTAAAAAAAATGAAAGCAGTAATAAATGTAGTTTTCTTAAATTGTGTGTTTTTTTGTAAGAAGACAATAATTTTGAGACGGAGGGAGTAGCTTTTTAGGATATTTAACCAAAGAGGTATTTTGATCTTTACAAAGTTAATATGTTTTTCTTAAATATTTTGATATAATTTAAGGTGAATGTTAAAAAAACGGCGTAGGTTTTTTTTTCGCATTTGGTGCTGACAATGGACACATGACAGAGTATTTATAACTTGTGTTACTTGTTAATTTTTTTTAATGAAACTAGTTATTTCTTAACCGACGATCTATAGATTAAACAAACGTAAATTTGATTAGGTTAAAAGGCAGTTACGAAATTATGAACAGATTTGGAATTGGAATTCCATTGAATGCGTGATTGGAATGCCGAAAAGGGGATACCAAATACGACGAAGTGTTAAAAGTGAGAGTAGACGTAATAACGTATTGCACCAGTGTGCAGGGGCGGAGCCAGGATTTTAATTTAAGGGGGGTCAAGTGTACTTAATGCAAAAAGTCATAATGTTAAAGGGCTCAATGTAAAAAACCAAGGTTTTCAAGATCGGGATCCTACCCAAGATCGTTTTCGTCTTTTCAAAATCGAGATCGTAAAGTCGGATCGGGATCGTAAGATCCTACTATAATCTCATAGTCTTAATAGTATTTGTAATTTTATACAAATCTACAAATTATTATATATTATAAACACAAAATAATATGAATGTTTCGTAGAGTTGTTATCCTAAACTATGATTATGAAATTTTAAAAAGATTAACATGTTGTTTTTTAAATTCTACGAAACACAACCCATAAATTTTCAGTTCATTAGTTTCTTGTTCGAGAAAAGTAAGATCAGATCGGAGTAGATCTTAAGATCCTATGGTTAAGATCGGGATCCTATAAGATCTTAAGCATACAAAGATCCTATGTAAGATCCGGATCGTTTTTGATTTGCAGTATCGTAAAATCGTAAGATGCTAAGATCAGGACCAGAATCTTAACAACCATGAAAAAAAATAGGAGAAAAACGACTTGTAATAAATAATTAATGAGTAAATAAGTTGATCTCACTAGTCCCCCTACTAGCTCCGTCTCTGTCAGTGTGGAACAAGCTTCCGATGCGTCTTAACATGCAACTCCTTACTTGTATGAGGAAGAAACAAAGATGCCCCATTACATTAAACAAGTTGCATATAAATTTGAATTATATCATTCATATATGTTTAAGTTTATACATATTTATATGCAAAACTAATAATATGTGGCCCCTTTTAAATGGAGGCCCTGTGCGACTGCACCTTTTGCACACCTCTCCGAGACCCCTATAAGCGCAACACCATTTCAACAACGAAGGTTTGTGAATTTTTTTTAAAATTTTGAGAATAAAAAGTGTAGCGAGTGAGGTTTTTGGTTGCATGTTGAATAAAGTTTTGTTGGTGAAAGTGTTTTTCATTTTTATTTTTTTGGGGTTATAAAAACAGTAAAAAGATGACGTTA